>CAJVPY010000411.1:0-27485 GCA_910591965.1 Dentiscutata erythropus | reverse complement strand
ACTATGATCATTCTCTGGTTGACTAGTGGATCACCAATTAAATATTTTTTTTTTAATGTTAATGGTAAGACCTTTATTAAATATTCTTAAATTATTTCAAAATAAACTAAATTATAATCTTTATTTAAATAACTATAATATAAATTTTATAACTTAAAATATATTTTATTAATAATTTTATTATTTTATTTTATTTAAAATTTTAAAAAGGGATGTGGCAACATAGTGAAGTAGTAGAGTTGTCATCCCTCAAGTAGCAGATCTAGATTTCAAACCCCAGGGATAATAATATTGAAAAATAGATCTGTATTTAGTATAATTATCTACTAACTGGTTGTTTGGTATACTATCTAGAATAGGAGCTTTGGTATATGAAATCTAGATAACCAGAATGATCAATACCTGTTTGAAAGCCCAAAATAAGGAGATAGCCAAAATCTTCGATGATATTACAGAAAAGACCAAATTTGAAAGTTAGGACCAAAACCAATGAACTGAGTAACAAAAAATCCTTAAGTGAGAAGATTTATCAACCAAGCCACCAAATTAAAAAAACTAAAAATTGACAGATATACATAGTGCATACCAACTGGGTCACTAGCTTGGAAAACCAGTAGCAAGAGAGTTCTACTCCTAGCAGACCTGCAGATTGAAAAATATAGATCAAAAAGCACATGCTAAAAAAATATGTTGGGTATGTCGAAGGACCAAAAATTTCAAATTGGAAAAAAAAGACATATGCTATAGAAGTACATACAGGCCAAAAATATCTAAAGCTAGGTCTAAGTCAAACTTTCTAAGTTGTCAGTTGGAAGTAAGAGATGGATTAGTTAGAAAATGACAGAAAAAAGAAAGTTCAAATATAGATAAAGTGAATCTTATAAAAGTATAGCAGTCACTAAACTATACTATAAGTGAAATTTTCAGAAACTACAAGGACTAGATTGGCTGGAATAGAGTATAGAAGACTTTAGTAGGTTTATTTCAAGGATGTCTGTGTGCTCACTCATCAAAAGAATGCAAGCCAGTAATTAGTTAGTGCAAACCCATAATAAAGTACAAGCATCTTAAGGCAAGACTTCTAATTTTAGTGTAGCTAGCAAATGTTAATATACAGATTACTAGAGTAGTATTGTAAATAGTTATAATTAGAAAGTTTAAATGGGTAGTTCTAGTTTGGGCTGCAGATATAGATATCTAGTATAGATGGTGCTAAAAGTGCAATGGCTAGTTATATTCTTGTTGTAACTGTTAATAAAATAACACCAGGCTAAAGAGATTACTTTAATACTAAAAAAAAAAAAAAATTTAAAAATTATATAAAAAAAGCTAAATTGCAGATAGTCTTATATAAAGAAATATATAAAAAACAAAAAACATAGCATTATTCAAATAAAAAAAAAAAAAACTAAAAAAATAAAAACTTTTACTTATCATTATTTGTATATTTCTTATCATTAACTATTACTTTTTTATTATTATCATCATTATTATCTGAGGGCAAAGAATTATCATTATCTGGTTTTTATACCTACTTCCAGTATATCTATTTGATTATTTATATTATCATTTAAATTAACTTAAACTACTTCGAATTATTAAAAATAAAATAATAAAATTTAGCTAAATCAAACTATTGTGATTAATTCAATCAAATTTAAATTTGTAAAATTAATACTTACAAACTCTTGACTTTTTATAAGTCTAAAACAATTTATTAAAATTTAAATATATTCAATTAAATTAAATAAAATTAAAAAATTATATCTTTTCAGAATGATTTAAATTGTTTTTATATTTGGCAACTTGTTTCTAATTAAAATTGTAAAATAATTTTAAGATATTTTTTAAATAATTTAAACTTATATTTACTTTTTCAACTTTATTTGAAACTTTGTTTTTAAAATTGTCACTTTCTTCAGTACAAGATTCAATATCTGAACATGGCTTAAATAATAGTCTGCTATGTTTTAATTTCTTTTATTTTATTCTAAATAGTTTGAATTTAGTAAATTAATTTAAAATGATTAAGAAAATATAATTAATTATCCCATGGGTACTATATAACAACCTGTGCTTTTTTGACAAGGTTATTTTCATCAGTCTATATAAAAATCACATGATTTTCATATAGACCAGTATTGAATAATCTTGTCAGAAAGGATTTTATCTAGATCAGGATTTTAAAAAATTGTCATCTGCTAGAAAATTTGTTTTTTTTTTAAGTATTTAAATTTTTTTCAATTGTAAATATATTCTTAGTTGCAAAAAGTATTTATTTATTAATTTATTAAATTAAAAAAAATATATATTATTTAAAAATTCACATAATCTCTAATATTTTTTTTAGTGATAACAGTAATGCGATAATCTAATAGTGGTTAATAAAATAACTCTATCAATAGTTTACACAATCATTGCAATAGTTCTGGTGAATTTTTATTATTATTATTATTATTTAACAAAGGGTGCTAAAATAAAGTCATTAATAAAGAATTTAAAGAATTTAATATATATGATAAAAATTTTTAGTTTAATAAAATAAAATACTTTTATAAAAATCTTTTTTCAAATTCAAATAGTTTGACAAATTCTTAGGCTTTTGATAGTCATTTTGATTATTATAGGCTTGCTTAGAAAATTTTATACTTTTGAAATATTCAGATCTTTAATTGCTAAATTGCTATATATTGTAAAAAATAGTTACAGAACTTATACTTATTGTCAAAGTTAATACTCACAAGTTCAGTTATTGCTGCATTATTGTACTTAATTCATTCATGCCAATCTGGTTTTTCTTATTAAGTATTAAAAAAAAAAAAAGTTAGTAACAAGTATCAAAAAATTTAAAAAATATAACTATTTTAAACCTTCATTACTTATGTTGATTTTTTTTAAAAAAAATACATGATTACATGTATTTCAATTAGGCAATAAATCTGCAAAGAAAGTCTTCCAATTCTATACCTTTTTTATAATAATAGTTTCATAGAATCTGTTGACCAAACATAGCTACTTTCGAAGTATATTTGGCAATGCTCTCTATATGAGAGATTCTTTGTAGTATCCTTTAGTTAGTATAATGTTACGGTTTCTTTTTACTAGAAAAAAAGAGATTGATAAAATAAGAAATTTAATTAATTGCTATATTACACTGTACTCATGGGATAAACTAGTTATTTAATAAATATCAGTGAACATGATGTATTCCACTGATATTCACTAAATAACAAGTATATACTTACTAAATATCTTGCAAGCAACTTTTTTATAGCTATATCAAATATTGTTATTTTACTATAACTAGAGTTGAGAATAGTTTGAGCTACTGCTATTGTATAAGCTATATTTTTTAGAGAAGCATCTTCTCTAAACCAAATTTTCTTTAATATCCTAGCTAAATATCTCTTCAGAACCTTCTTCTACCTCTTCAAACAGCAGTTTATAACAATCTTTTGTCTTTTTTAAGCTCTTTCAATTACAAATAGCATCTAATAAAGTTATATTATTTATAGGATCTAAAAGTTTATAAAAACAAAAAACATAGATGCCTTTATCTTATTTGTTAATATTCCTCACAAAGATTTAATTTTATTCAAAAGTTAAAAATATTATAATTTAGTAAAAATAAATATTTTAAAATAATTCAAAATGGTTTGAAATAATTTTAAATATTTCAAAACAATTCGAAATATATAAAACATATAAATTAAATAAAAAGGTTTTACTAGTTTATAAATATTTTTTATATAATAGACATTCTACTGATTTGGAATATTTTTTTGTAATCTTCTTTATAATTACTCTTAATATAACTATCTATTTTCTTTCTAATTTGTTCTTTTTTGCAATAAATCACTTTTGTTATAAGTATTTTAGCTATATCTTTAATTACATCCTATAAATAAAATTTATTAAAAGTTATTTAAAAAATTAAATTATTTTTAAATATATTATTAAAATATTAAAAAGATAAATTAAAACCTAATATTTACTTAAATGTTTTTTCATTGATATTTTTAATCTAGTTTTCATACTTTTACTTCACTTTAATATCTTTAACTTTCTTAAAAATCTCTTTTTGATTTTCAATAATCTTGGCTATAGATCTTGCAAGTGCTTAAACTTAAATAGATTTTAATTAATTACGTAATATAAAATTAATTAGAATAATTTTACAAATTTTAAATATATTTGAAACTATTTAAATCATTATAGAAAGTAGAAGTTCTACTCATTCCAATTTCAATATTATTAACTTTATCATAAAAGCTTTTACTCAAATCAGTTCCATGTATAGATTTGAGGCTTGGCTTCTTTGTAGTTGACTTGAATTGAAATTTTTCAAATTCTTCTTTGAAGCAACTAAAAAACCTTGAAATATTTCTAAAATAATTTAAGATATTTTGGTTGTATTTATTTATAATATTTTAATATTTAAATAAAATATAAATTTATAAATAATATAATTACTTACTTAATATAAAAAAAGATAAAAAAAGGCTGAATATGTTAAAATCTGAAGATTTAACTGAGCAATTCTCTAGTTGGGTTACAGGTATAGCAGATAGTTTAGAACTTTCGGGTGGACTATTTAAATTAGGCACCAAAAGTGCACATGTGGCTTGATATATTTTCATTGCAATTTATAATATCTAAATTTACTTAAAAAACTCTTGCCAATCAAAAAGATCTCCTTTATTAAAAAAAAAAAAAAAAAGATAAAAAAACTTAAAATGATATTAATAATATAGTATGTAGTAAATAAAAAATAAAAAACTTAAAAATTTAAAAGTAAATTAAAAAAACTAAAATAAATTAAAAGCTTTAGTAGCAAAGAAAATTTAAATATAAAAACATATTAGTAGATTTGCGGAATTGGTTTTGAATTGATTCTAAATTGTATTTTCAAAATTATCCGCTATTTTGTAGCAAACAAATATATATATATATAAAGATAATTTAAGGAGTAAATAAATACAATAATATGTAATTGTATCTATTTACCCTTTAAATTATCTTTCTATATACACTTGTTTGCTATATACAAACATTAGGGTTCACTTTGCAGATAACTTTGAGAATCAATTCAGAACCAGTTTCGCAAACCTGCCAATATGATATAAACTAGTATTGATTAATTTGATTAAACTTTAAAGTATTTGAATTTGTTTGAATTGTTGCAAATTAGTGCTAGCCAAAATCAATAAAAACTTGATTATCAAGTTTTCTAAATCTATTAATTTACAATATTGTGTATTAAATACAAATTTATTTTTAGTATATATACAAATCTAACAGGAATCTGATCTTACTTTAAACTTTGTAGTAACTAATATTAAGTTTAAAGTTAGATTAGAGTAAATATAGATTTTATAATTGAAGCTTTTTTTTTTTTTTTTTTAGCATCTGAAGACTAGAGTTTATTGATATTTTAGATATTCAGATCAATTAACCTGGTACAAATTGTATTTATAGTGACAAATTTAATCTAACCGGTCTATATCTGATATATTATATAACTAGGACTCCAAATATCTCTGATATATATCATATTTTTTTTAGCGAATTGGCAAAAATTTGGTCAAAGGTCCAAAGTTGAGTTTTAACGAATTGAAGTTATAATTGACTATTTTGGTAAATTACATCAATTTTATACATATTATATATTATTTTCAGCGAATTACCTATATTTTGGAAAAAATTATATTCAAAAATAAGCTACTTTATTTTTTAAACCACTGTAGTTTTTCAAAATTCAAGAAAATGCTTAATTTTGAATTTTTTGATCAAAAATTCAAAATTATGCATCTTTTCTTAAATTTTCAAGAAATATAAAATTAAATATACTATTATAATGTATTTTTATGTTCTGAACAAGGTTTGTTAGAGCATAAAGTTATAATCAATTAGTAAAATTTTGAGAATATTAAGATTTTATATAATTTTATTAATAAAAATACTAAAAAATGCTATAATTTTCAAAATTTTACTAATTGATTATAACTTTATGTTCTAAGTAAACTTTTTCAGCACTCAAAAATACATCCAAATTTATTTTTTTTTTTATAAATATATATATGATAATTGAATTTTTAGCGAATTACTATAAAATTTATATGTTATATTGAATTTTTAGTGAATTCACTTGATTTTAGAAGTAGCAAAAACCCCCAAATTTACGCAGATCAGTTATGACCTATATGAGAGATGTTCAAGGTCCTGGTATTGGCAAGTAAAGTTAAATGAAAAGAACTAGCAAAAAACTGCATTTATAGTCTTTTCAGTATTTTTAAATTTATAGTTATACCTTTTGGTCTCTGTAATGCTTTGGCTATCTTTTAGCATATAATAAATTATGTCTTAGAAAACTTTATTAACTAATTTATCATAGTATATCTCAATGATATTGTTATATATTTCACATCTTTTTTTGTTTTTGAAAAATTGAAGGCTGTGGGTCTAAAAATGAATTTAGATAAGTGTGTCTTCTTTAAGTTCTGTCTCTAGTTTTTGGGTCTTATTGTTAGACAAGAGGAATTTGTCCTAATGATAAAAAAGTGAAAAAACCCAAAAATTTCTCTACCCTATTAATTTATAGCAACTTAGTAGGTTTATTGGTTTGGCTTCTTACTACCAGAAGTTTATTGCCAATTTTGCATCAATTGTCTATCCTTTATACTACCCTTTGAAATGGATGTGAAATATGAATAGAAGCAAGAGCAAGAAAATGCTTTCAATCGATTAAAAAACTATCTAACAAATACACCAGTGCTTTGCTATTCTGACTTTAACAAAACTTTTATCATATATGCATATGTCTTAGAAATTGGATTAGGTGTTGTGTTGATCCAATAAATAACTACAGGAAGGAATATATGGCAGTTTACTCAAGCTGCTTCTTAACCAAACCTAAGAGAAATTATAGTATCACCTTGCTATCTTGTGGGTAGTTGAATATTTTTGTCATTATTTCAGCCTGGTCTCTTTTCTAGTTGTTACTGACTATACAGCATTGAAATGGCTACAAACTTTTAGTATTAACTAGTTGTCAAGCTCACTAGATACTTTATTTGCAACTATGTAACTTTAAAATTGTACACTAGTATGTAAGGAAACATAGCAATGCAAATATATTGTCTAGATTACCAAAATCTTCCCAGCAACTGTATTAGAATCTTCTAAAAAATTCCAACTAATAGTAATAGATTAGTATATAAAAAAAACTAAAAAAAATACAAAAAAATAAAAAAAATAAAAAAATAAAAAAAATAAAAAAATAAAAAAAATAAAAAAATAAAAAAAATAAAAAAATAAAAAAAATAAAAAAAATAAAAAAAAATAAAAAAATATAAAAATAAAAAAAAAATAAATAAATAATAAACACATATACAAATCAAGTTAAAATTTAAATTTAGACCAGGTTACTGGTGTTTTGGCATATAGTTGCATTTTTCTTTAGTTCCTCAACCTACTTAAAATCTAAGCAGAGAAATCGATAAAAAAAAAAATACAAAGAAAGAGTTAAATAAAAATAGAACCAAATTATTATAGACATTTGTTTTAATATTTAGATACTAAATACCTGCTGCCCGTTCTTAACGAAAAGCAAAGCCAGAAATTAATAAAGAAAGCAAAGTTTTATAAAGCAAAAGAAGGTCTTTTATATAAAAAAGATCGATAAAAAAGAAAACCTACTTTGGGTGCTACGAAGGAATACAACTAATTCAATTCTGTTCCTAGTTCACACATATTCTCTAGATAGGTATTTCAATAAGAATGTCATGTTTGAAAAAATTTATAACCTATATTTTTAGCTGCAAATGTATCTGGATGTAAAATGATTGTTTTGTGATGCATGCCAATAAAAAACCTAACCCTGTACTCAAGCACTTTTGACTCCTATACTAGTTTTAGCCCTCTTTTACAAAATTGACTTGGATTTTGTTAGTTCTCTTTTGTGTATACCTCAATTGAACCAGTATATTTTAGTCACAACTGACTATATGACCTGTTGGCCCAAAGCACATGCTATAAAAAAGGCAAACACACAAACTGTTGCAGAGTTTCTATATGATAACATTATTTGCCAGCATGGGTGCCCAGACTGTATACAGTCTGACTGGGGCACACACTTCTGTAATGATCTAATTAAGTTGCTTTTTGAGAAAATAAAAGTGAACTAGTATTTCTTTACCCCTACTATTCCCATACAAATGGTTTGGTTAAGCATTTTAACAAAACATTGTATAAAGCTCTTGAAAAATTAGTTGAAAATGTCATTAATTGGGACTTATTAATCTCTTTTATACTTTTTGCTTATTGAACTGCGCAAACTTCACAACCCGTATGTCACCATTTTTTCTTATATATGACCATGAAGCCAGACAACCCATTTACCCCAGCTATTCCAAAGATTTATTAGAAGAAACTATATTGTAAAGAGTGTATGAACTTATACATGAAGTTCTAATAATTAGAAGCCAAGCTATAATGAAAGTAGTATAGAAACAAAAGACTATTAAGGCCCACCACGATCGAAAGCATTGAGTAAGTTTTGGGTTTGAAATAGAGGAAAAGGTTCTCCTAGAGGATGCAAAAAAAGATATTCAAGGAGTAATAAATTTGCCCCGAAGTGTATTGGCCCATATTATGTTCATAATAAACTACCCAATGATGTATATAAGTTGAAAATGCTAAAGGTAGAGTAATTTCGGCTCCCTTTAATCTTAGTTTGTCGAATAAGTACTATAAGTGTGAAGAGTCAGAAATTGAGGATATAGGAATAATGTTGTAAATCAGTTAATAAGAAAGGTCAGTTGCGATAGTTGTGTGTGGGGTTAAGAAGTGAACAGCAAGGAAAATTTTCGTAAAAATATGTGTGAAAATTTTTTTTAGATAAAGTTTTAAGAGTTTTCTTCTTTTAATATAATTGTTGCCTTGTTTTGGGTATAGAAGTTAGGTTGGTGTCTCAATAAAGTTTAATGAGGGTATATCAGATTACCACTATTATACAAAGCCACAGTTTGGGTTTGATTTTTCACAGGGCATGAAACAATAGAAATAGAAGAATTGTTACTGATAAAATCAATGATCTCATAATGTCATGAGAAATGAAAAAAGGAGGCAAAAATATAAAACAAAAAAAAAGAACTAAAAAACCCTCTTATCTTTCCATCAAAGAAACTTAAATATTGGATAAGCCTTGGGGCAAAATAGAGCCAAGCTTGTAAAGAAGCCTCTATCAACTGTAGATAAAAATGACAAAAAATTGAGCAGAAATCTTTAAACAACAGGGCCGTATTGAAGATGAGATTATATAAAGATAGTCCCAAGACTGCACCCAGAAAATGTGTACCAGGTTGGGTTCGGATGATGGTTCGGATGATAGTCCGGAAAATGTCTTTAATTTTTACTTTTTTCTTTTTATTAAGACTTTATTTTTCAATTATATCGATAATATAAAGCAATAATTAATACAATTTACAAGACATATCTAATGAATAGAATAATTCAAATAATTTCGACATTATAATAGTTATTTCTTTTTAACCATGTGGCTTGTTTTCTGTGACGTTCTTCGATAATTTATGCACACTTTTTACAATTGATCATTCCTTATGCTCTTCATTTCAAATTAATCAATATTTTTTTTTCCGAATATTTGTTGACTGTTTGAAATTTGATGAAATAAATAAAGACTCTAACTTGTCTATCGATAGAGATTCAGATTTTTGTATCTTTCTTGAAATATTTAATGTCGGAAAGAAGTTGGCAATTATTGTTAACGTTACTAATGATAAGTTGAAAACTTTTCAATAAATATAATATGCTTATTAGATCTTCGTTGCTACATATTTTGAATAAATTCTGAATTGTTATTAATTAAAATTTAAATACTAACCTAATATTAATATCACTTTAGACGATCGAACATTGCTTATTTACACATTTGGCTATTATAGCTTCAACTTGTAACTCATAAGCGACGAAACTATTTGGCGAAGTGGCATAGGTAGATTTGATATACCTATTATTTTGTTTAGCTAAGTTCTAATTTGATGTTTTTTTGCATGTAATTAACGAAATAAAGCTTACAATATAAAATACATGCTTATAACAAATTTTGCATTGCTTTTATTTTTTACAAGAAAAAAAAAAAACGAAAAACATTATTGAGTATTATAATTTAAATAATGATAAACCAATGACAATAAGTGATTTTATTTTATTAGCTAGATGACGTACGTATGTAAATACGTAAATTTGGTTCTAGTTCCGAATGTTCATACTGTTCCGATCTAGCTTTCCGGACTATCATCCGATCCCAACCTGGTACACATTTTCTAGGTGCGTAAGGTACAACGCATGACATACAGTTGCAGCCAAAGATATTGTATCACCTGGACAGAAGTAATAACAATAGAAAATTGGTTTTTTTTTAGAATAATAATATACTTTCATAATTTTATTATAAAATAAATAAAATAGATCAAAATTCACCACCATCTTTTGCTTCAGTTATATCTTTGCTTGAAATTGGATTTCATAATTTTATCTTGCATTTTTATTACTTATTGTGACTCGTTTATTAGATCTTATTTGTGATATTTAATTACGAGAATCAATATAGCTAAGATACATATACTGTGCAAGTCACCCTCTCACTATACTGTATCGAGAGTCTATTAGTAAATTCACATTGAGAGGCTTTTTATATAGACCGCTCTTCATTTTGACGAGAGATACAATATAATGAGAACTCACTATAACAAGAATCACTTATAGTTCTTTAATAGATAAGCAGATATAAAGAATCACTTGAGATTTAAATAAACTACAGTACCGGACAGCAAAAACCATACACTTTTTTATATATAAATATAAAAATGCTTATAACTTTTGAACAAATAACTTTAAAAAAAATCTGTCTTACAGATTTGTTGCTTTTAGTCTAAGCTACAATTCTGTAAGACAGATTCTTATTTTTATTATAAATTTAAAAAGTTTTTAGTTTAAAATTTATAAATTTACATATAAAAACCAAAATTTGGCGCTTATTATATAAAAAAAAATCATTTTTATATTTTTTAACCAATCAAATTTTTGTTATACAAAAATTAGCCAATCAGAATCATTATAAATTCTCAAATTTGGCGCTTTTAAAAAAAATGTATGGTTTTTGCTGTCCGGTACTGTAATAGTAGCAAACGTAGGCGGCTTCCTAATTTAAAATAAATTATGCAATAGTAAATATCAGATAAATGACAATATTTAAATATTAAATAATAGCTAATTTTGCAATATCATTTATCATTTACTAAACCATTGGATTGAGAAATTAAATAATGATTAAGATACGCTTGAACTTAATTGTCATTTTAATATGTTAAAATTATTACGATATACAGTAAACAATCTATAATATTTTATATTTGCCAATTAAATAAAACTAATGATAAAGATAGTGTCTATGTGTAAATGCTATAAGTTTAAATAATTTAAACAAACAAAGTCAATGAATATTAAATAGTTGATTTAAATTCACTGATTAATATAAACCTTTATATTCATTAATTTTATTAACATAAATAAAATTAGGCTAAATGAATAATATGAACTCAAATAGTTTAAGCACATCCATTGATAGATCTCTATAATCATAAATAAATAAGTGAATAAAAATGAAAGATGAATTTTTAAAATAGAATACAGTATTTATTTATTTCGATTTTGTGAAAATAGAACAATCGTTAAACGGTAATGTCGATAAAAGTGTTGCTCAAGCATCAGATGCAATATTTTAAGTTTATCATAATACTTGAACATCAACTGGTCATAAATTAATACATTGAGAAAGATACGTGAGCATAATTTAATTAAATATTGCTATAATGATCGAGCCACAATCACTATCTAGTAAACATGATATTACAATAAGAGATTCTAGATGATTGTGAGATACACGACTAAGAGTATGAGCTATTAACCGACCAATGACTGACCTATCTCTAATAGAATTCTCATTAAGGAATACTTTTTTCACTATTAGAAAGAATTGTTCTTAGTTAGTAAAGACGTGTTATAATAATTTAGAAAAAATAAGCATTAGTTAATACCCTTTATTGTGTTTATAACTAAAAAGAAAAAATAAATACATGTGTACAGTATGTGTATATCGATATTATTAATATAGCGATAGACAATTTATATCGATATAAAATTAAGCATGGTTTGGTTTATTTCATGAACTGAAAACCATACAAAACCATTTGTTAATAACTCATAACACAAATATATAGTATATATAGTATATTAGGAATTTCCGGTCGTGAGTTTGCGCAGAATTAAAATTTGAATAACAAAAATTTTATGAAAACTATCTTTGAGCTTCTAAGCATGCTTTATTTATAAGCGCGAAATAACGCACACGGGTGTAATCTCGAATTACGGCCCGGATTAATCCCAATGCGGACCGTGAATAAAATAATTCCTTGGATGATATTTAGGATTCTCGCGTTATTTCGCGCTTGATTATGATAACTTATTGCTACTATGTACTATAGAAACCATCTATTTTTGAATTAATTTACCGTATGTTTGCGTAACAACGCCCACCTGTGTTTTATTTTGAGTTATGTGCGTTTTTCGTACGCGCGCGTTATTTCGAGACGCGAATAGGCGTTATTTCAAGGCTGCATCCAAGAATTTTATACTACCGTATCCGTATTGGCGCGTACTACAGTACTAGAGTTTGGAACCGGTTTTATTTTTCATATGTTAAACCCGATTTTAATCGGTTTTAACCTATAAAAAATAAAATCGGCTCCAAACTCTAGCGCGTACTTACGCGCATCTGCGCGTTATTTCGAGACCCTGCGCGTTATTTTGGGACGCGCATGCGCGGTAATTCGAATCATTTTGATAAATTTGGGTTACAAGAAGAAACCCTACTTTTATTAATGAACTTGGCCTGAAAAATTCCATCAAATTATGTAATATGGTACATCTAAGGGGCGGGTTATTTTGGGACGCGCATGGGCGTTATTTTGAGTCAAAAAAAACAATTTTCAAAAAAATGAGAGTTTCAAAATAGCGCGCAGATGCGCGTTATTACGGTATAAAGTCACCCAATACAAAGTAATGCAGTAAATGTATTAATTTAGTTTTATTTGGTTTATTTTATTAAATACATAAAATATCCAAAATGAAAAAAAAAATTAAACCATATTTTAAGACGCAATCATAATTATAATAAATTTATTCCTGCATCCAATCATCATTATCTTTAGCTTCTTCACTATCTTCACAGTACAACACCTTAAGAGCTTTAACATATTTCGGTAATTTATATAATTCACCAATGCTCACTTGCATAAAATCAAAACTAATTCCAACTTTACCGTGATCATCAGTGAAAACAGGTATTTTTGGATACCTTTGACTAAAATGAGTTAATAAAATTGATTGTGCATTCATTCTACAAAAATGATTATTATGTAAGTTAGTATACTTCAACTTAAATTATAATTTAATTATGCTTTAATATTAGAAAAAATTATTTATTTATTTATTTATTTAATCAATTACCGTTCTCCAATTTTTACAGCTTCTTCAGTCGTACTATGTTTTTTATTCAAAGCTTCTTCAAGCAAATCATTTTCAAAGGTTGCTTCATGAAGTAAAAGTGTAGCATTTTTCCCTACATTTACAAGATTATCACATGGACGCGTATCTCCAGAATATCTTTAAAAATGTATAAAATACATATTAAGCAATTTACAAATTAATAATTTTTTCATTTTGCAGAACAAAAGTTTGATTGTAACACTTACACAATCTTCCAACCATCTAAATGTTCAATGCATATTCCATAGGCAAATGGACAATGAATAACTTCTATAGCCTCAAAATTTTTAAGATTTATAGATTCTTTTAAAGATTTTAGACTATAGAATAATTTAAAAAATATTTTGTAAAAAAAATAATCGTATTGAATATTTTAATGATGGTTTTTTTAAGATAAAATATGAATGAATACCTGGTTGAAATTTTTTTAGGTGAAGCATTTTGTTTTTGTGAAAATAAAATATCACGATTATCTATAAACTTTGTTCTAGATAATCCAAAATCTTGAACATCACTATATTCACTAAGCCATTTCCATAATTTTGGTGGTCCAACAATATGAATAAAAGCATTTGAATCTCTTTTTAACTAATCTTGTCAGAATTGATGTAAATTTAATTAATTTATGTGATAAAAAAAAAAAAAATTAGATATATAAGATTAAAGAATTTATTTAATACCTCATTCCATTTTGATAGAATTCCCACTACACCTAAGTGATGATCCGCGTGCATGTGCGATATAAAAATGCATTTCAAACTATCAAAGAATTCTTCTATACTAATTTGTCCTTCACCACGAGATTTACCAAATGGACCAAAAAGCCTTAATAGTGCAGCAAATGTACCCTCTCCAACATCGAGTAGGATACAACCATTGTTTGGTATAGTAAGAAGCGTTGAACTCACTAAAAATGATAAGAATGATTAAACATTTGTTTTATTAAAAGTAAATAAAAAACTATATACAGTATATAAATAATTACCATTTCTATACTTTGCAGGCAGAGTTGAACCGGTACCAAGAGTTGTAACAATAACATCATTCCCGGGGAAGTCTGTTGCTTTTGGAGTTGCTTTAGCAACTTCTTCTCGTACTTGTGTTGCAATATTAAGATATTCGATATTTTCATTTAATTCCTTTACTACTCTTGAATTTTCATCATTATGATCAAATAATTCTGGTAAATCAGAAGCATCAATCTTGAATGAAGGTTCCATATGGAAAGTCAATAATGGGGTAGCTAAATGTGTAGCCTTTGGAATATTAGATACTAAAAAAAAAAAAATTGATAAAAATCTGTTAGTAAAGAGTGTATAAGAGTAAAAAATGATTATAATAATAATTATTACTTGAATCTAATAACTTTTCAGGTTGATTTGAATAATAAGGTATACGGAATCGGTTTTCATCAATCTTGGACAATTTAAATTGACTTTCTGCAATACTATTAAATATTATTCTTTGCGGACAGTATTGTCCATTAATGATAACATGCTGATATAATAATAATAAAAAGCAAAATGAAATTGACATGTGAATATAATAAGCCAAAAAAAAAAATTTTGTGATAAATAAAATTAATAATATTATTACCTCAGTATTTGGGCCAAATTTTTTCATCCATGATTGATATTTCTCATTTTCCAAAACACCATTACCAAGCATATGAATTATGATTCGAGGCTGTAAATCTTTATTATCGGTTTGATATGTGGCAAGCTCTGGAGATGCACATGTTGAAGGTATGTAAGATGTAGAGGGAACATCTAAAACAATAAAGATCTAGAATATATAATATGGATTTTAAATATTTTAATATGTATATATTGACGGGAATTACAAATTTTTTACCGTGCCAGCTCGAGAAGGTCCCAAAACTTGGTTTGGATGAACGATTGTTCCGTCCGGAGCAGTCACAGATTTCCCCTTAACTAAGTCAGCTGATGTGCAAATATAATGTTAAAGGATTAATAAATAAATAAATAAATAAAACATAAATCCAAGAAACAAAAAATAAGTAGTAACCAACCATATTGGGGTCCAGGCCTTAAACCAAGAGCTTTAGCAGCAGCAGGATCAAATTTTCCTTTATATTCAGGACCAATACAAACATAAGCAATAGATATTGGTGAAGGATTTGATTTCGGTAATCTTTTAGGGAATAATTTTCTACGTTGTTGAGCCAAGGAATCTTTATCATCCTTAGGAGATGAAGATTGATCAGTTTGTACTTCGTCTGGAATATCTAATGCAGAATTTTCTTCATACGTTTCATACGTTTTTGGTTTTTTTGACACTGGACCTTTATTATTATGAGGTCGATGGCTTTGATTAAACATTAAAGATAAAATTCCTTTCTTGAATTGTAAAGAAGAATTATCGACAATGTCAGAAGTAAAATCATTAGCTCGTTTGGATGGTAAATTAACATCTTCTTGTGAAGATGAAGAAGAAATACTATTATTGGATTCTTCAGGATTGATAAATATTGGATGTATAGTCAAATTATCATCCTTGAATATCATTCCATCTTCTTGAAATTCATGTGTCTCCACTGACATTGTTGATCTATTTATTAAAAATTATATTAATGAAACTTCATTAAAGATTATTATTGATAAAAATAGTAATATATATTTATCTTAACAATTTTACCTTACAATAAAACCTCTAGTCGCGGTTATCGCATGTGTCAAGTTTGGACCACCATATAATTTAATTTCTTTGGTACCTGCATCGGCAATTGTAAGTAGCATACCTAAGAAAATCAAATAAACATAATGGTTACATAATGGTTTATTAAATAATATTTGTCCGTACAACTAATCTATTTATTAAAAAGTATATATATATTATCATACGGTCATATTGTTACTGCCATATCAAATTTATTGTTTTAAAATTAATAACTTAAAAACAAAATTTCGAGTTTATATCATTCTAGAGTCATGTTGTTTATTTAATATGATCAAATACATTGGTAGTAACAACTACCGGACGATAATAGCGTTATCGTATGCGAGTAAAAAATCGACACGATAATTTGGATATAGATCAGTGGATGAATCAAATATCTTTTAGGTGTTTTGGGGTCGTTATCGCGACTCCAAAACATCCGAAAAATATTTGATCCATCCACTGTATGCTATCGTACCAATATTTTTTTTAACCACTATACGACAATTTATAATTATTTATATAAATATTATTTAAATACCTGGAAGTCCACCGAAACAATCCCAGTTAACTCTAGTCAAAAAGACATTTTTTAATTTGGAAACTTTTAATTTATTTTGTAAGCAAAACCTTTGAGTTCCTTCACCACAATTAAATAAATATCTTTGACTATTATGTTGGCCATCAAAATGTACCATTATTGAAGGTGGTACATCAAAAGTTCCACTACCAATTAATTGTATATAAGATTTCATATTTGTAGTTTGTGTAGTAGAGAAATGATTCAAAAAGATTTTTTGAAAGGTGAATGAGATGCGAATGTTTAAAGGACGTTGATAGATCACGAGAGGAGCTGACTTATGAACAAGTCGTCTTATCGGGGAGCCAATGATGGAAGACAATTTTGTTAACTGTTATGAGGAAAAAGAAAAAATTCTTGATAGTGATAAGGAAAATCATTCGATCTTAAATTTTTACAAGTGATACAAGGCGCAGTTAATTTTCTACAATTAGCCAATTAACCATGTGTAGATCCATGTAACATAAGATAAGGCGCAGTTAATTTTCTACAATTAGCCAATTAACCATGTGTAGATCCATGTAACATAAGATAAGGCGCAGTTAACAACCACGCCATGTGCACATCTCATGTAACACAAGTTTCCGAAGCCGACAAAGTTGGTATTACGATTTTTCGGACGATTCGATTTTGTGATTTCGGGACATCTGGTAACCGAATGATTGTTTGGCCGACTCGATAAGTTTATGATTTTGACATTTTCAAAGTAAATTTAGTTGCTATTACTTCAGATAAGTTGGATATTTAAGTTTCAACTGTAGTTACTCAGATGAGTTAGAAATTTTTAAAATGTTTATTATAGACTTACTATAGACGAACAATCCTTAGTTGTTAGATTAACCGGTTCAATAATTTCATCTGCTTTAATTTTGTTGATTATAATTCTCATTGCAGCTGCGATAATTACTAATAAAATCTTGGCTGTTTGGAATTTCCTAGTCCAGTCAATAAATTTGTTCAGACTTTTTTTTTTAATAACGTCTGATTATGTAATATATTTATTATGATTACGTATTCGGAGCTTTTTTATATCTTGCATTAGGCAATAACATAAATTTCGTATAGGCCAAACACACGCATTCAAGCGAAAACTTTTGATTTTAAATGCGTTGACATCGTATATTGAAAAATATATATATACTATCATGCCCAAATCACTGCCGAATCAAAACTTATCGAAGCGGCCAAATATGTTTGGTGTGTTTAGTCTGTACAAAATTATGAAAAAGACCAACCAATAAGAAATATAAAAAAGGCTCCGGATATAAAATAACTTTTTATAATAAACATATTACACGAATATATGCTAATATTAAATACGATCAAGAATTTGTCGACTGGTTTAAAAATGTAACAAGTTGAGATTCCAAAAAAAATCAAGAATTTGTCAAAAAAAAAAAAAAAAAAACTTTTTTTCCTAAAAGTAATGGTTTAAGAACATCTATCACAGTCTTACTATTCAGAATTTTATTACCGTTACCCAAACTTATGGTATCCCTGTAAACGAATAAAAGTTAATAAATCTATATTGATTAATAACCTATACTCTTCTAATACGTAGTATTGAAAAATAACTTAGGTCGATTTTTAATTTAACCATTAAGCTTATTATAATTAAAGTTCGCTCCTTAGTTATAAGAAAAAATCTAAACTTCATTAAAATTTTCATATCAACTTTACGTTCAAAGACAAAACAGCTCGTTAAAATTGCTTAAGTTTACAAAAAAAAACAATTTTTATTGTTTATTTTCGTAAGGAAACCTTTTTCTTAGTTCTTTATATTATATTTAACGTATGTCCATTATCATAAAGAAAAAATTAAAATTACAATTAACTTATCGATTATAGAAAATTGCTACATTTTTTTGTAATGAACTATTATATAATTTGAAAAGTTTTGAGCCTATCCAGATATCGTTATAGAGAGATTCGTTATATAGAATCGACTGTATAAAAAAATATTATTGAATAAATTATTAAGTTCGTTAAATAGTCTTTTTTTTTTAAAAAAAGAATTTGTTTCATTAAATAAAACATATAAATCTGTTAAATCTCATTAAAATAATCTTTATGAATATCTAGAGGTCTGACTCGGTCAAAATAATGGAGATTCGAATATTCATTTGATATCTGAAAGTTCAGCAAGAAATTTGAATAAATATCTGATACACATAATTGATATTCAATGCAGGGCTCAACCCACTATATTAATTCGAAAGTATACAGTACTATACTTGATTTATAGTAGATAGTAATTGACCGATATAGTGAACAATTACATACTAAATTTCGATGAATCAAAAAGAACACTTTAAACAATAGCAATGGCGCAATAAATGGCCAGCAAATTAATATAGTGAGTTAAGCCCTGATTCGATGGTATTCGGTGAAATTTAATGTACAAACTTTGAAGACTTTTTATTTTTAACTTGATCAAAATTTCTTGCATTATACATTTTACACTATATTATGACATTCATAACCATTGCTTTTTTTTGCATAAGTTAAATTAGGTTACTTTTAAATTTAAACTTTAACAATTTTGTTTTCTCTATGTGCTACGTAAAAGATAAAGCATGTAGAATATCTAGGCATATTTTAATTCAAAAAAAAATAGGCATTTATTAAAACTATAACTCTTAAAATAAAAACATTTTTAGCTAAAAAATTGTACTATTACGAACTTTAATTTTTTATCATCGAATATAATCGGTGAATAATAAATATATTCGAATATGATTATGTATTCGAACATTCGAATATTCATTGAATATTCAACGAGTCAGGCCTCTATGAACACAATAAAAGAATAGACGATTTACCGCTTGATAAGTCATTAATTATTATTTTAGTTTAATTAAAAGTTAAGATATCAGCAGCAGCAGAATACTCCAGGCATAATAAAAATTTAGTAATATTTAAATATATTTTATTAACGCTCCGAACCTCAACAGTTCCTGTTTCTTAGTAACACTACCGGATCTTACTGTATGTCAAGTTATTATAACAAGTAAAATTAAATTCAATAGGGATGCCGATAGACATTCCTATTGCTATCAAATTTTGGCTCCAAAAGAAGGTAAATAGGATATCAATAGTAAATATTATCAATGATATCAGTCTTTATTGACAATATAATTCCTATTGATGTCTTATTGATAATATTATTCCCGATTGATATCCTATTGAATCTATTGGTGCCCATTACATCACTATTGAACTTAATTTTACTTGTGTTCGGGAAAATCGCTTTGGAATATCGTGTACATCTGTACTGTACATCTGTACATTATAACTTTACAATACCGCAGTACGGTGTGTACTGGCACATGATTTTGCTCCATGATTTGGCCATTATCGTTATCGTTATTACTAGATATATATATCTATAATCCTATTAAAGTTTTGCCAACATTATTCATATGACCCAAGTTACCTAACGCTAATCGGCTTCATTCATGGCGAGAGTCGATAATTTTCTGCGGAATATTTCTTTATTTTTATATCGCCCCATGATTTTTGTGACGATCGAGGAAAATTTCAGAAATTCTAAATTGTCTATCAATTCATATTTTTGATCAGCTATATTTATATTTATTTATTTGGAATTAGTAAGATTCTTAAAATCTACAGTATTTCCGATTTTCAACCGACTTTGTGATTTGCAAAGCAATAAAAATAAACAAATATCTCAGAAAATCATCTTCAACCCTGATTTAGAGATTTACCCGGGTAGAAAATGTTATTATGTGGCTATAATAAAGTTATCCGATTAACCGGATATATAATTTATTAATACTCAGGTACAGTACCATGGTATTTTTACTAACTAATATACGTATACCTGCAACTAATCAAATGCTAACTCTAATCCTGGCCTGTAGGGATGCTACCATAGCATATAGATGAATTGAGACTAGGTAAATTGTATGAACTTATTTGATTGCTTTATACCTATATACGTACGTACTCTTAACTTAAAAAGAAAAGCAAATATATAGTATGAATATCGATATTAACCAATTTTTTTACATACTAATACGTACGTATAAATAAACATGACCAGTTATGAGATTTAAAAGGAAAAAAAGACGGTTAAATTACGGAATTAAAAAGGAAAGGGATCGGTTAAATTATTATCTTAGAAGGAAAATTTGTCATTATCAGCCACTACAAACACTATTTTTACGTGTAATCTGTAGATCTTCATCCTTAATTAACGCTTGGCCACTATGATAATCTGCAAACCTAAGGTTTAAACAGTAAATAACCTTTACCCTTTAAAAACTATACCGCTTACAGGTTTGTACGATAGCATAAAAGGGAAAGTATTTATTATTTTTCGTCTTACGTAAAATATAAAATAATTGATAAATAAATGCACGACATCTTAATGTGAAGCTAATTTTATTATATATATCGTTTTTTTTAGCATTTTATAACTATGGTTATGTATAATTATTATGTGAACTGAAGGTAATTCGCTAGTCTATAATACAAAGTAATGTTGTATCACATGTTTAAAAAATTTCTCTATCTCACGTGCACAATGTAACAGCATGTACCCAGTATTGGTTACAATTTGTATATACACGGCTTACACGACATAATAACACAATAACATTAATCGCGCTTTTATTTTAAATTACTAGTTACACATACAATTGCTATTCTATAAATAGAACTACTAACCAGTATATACTATATAAGAAACACTTATGTACCAATCATGTAAATCTATACATATTATTCAGTCATTTGATTTCTAATCCTTATAAATTGTCCCTCGGGATCTACGTGGCAAAAAAAATCTTTACTCATTCCAATCCTGTGGTTCTGTTAGCGTATTCTCAGCATAAAAGCGATCATTTAATCAAATATTTAAACCTTAAAGTTTGCCAATTTTTGGCTTATTTTTAATTTGTTATTTTTTTTTTAAATTATCATCGAATTATCATCGAATCATTAGTCGTTCTTAATTATAATAGGATCGTTTTTTATGCTTGAAAAATTATATTTACCATATTAAAAAAATTCAACAGAGCAAACTTATAAATTTAATTGATTTAAATATTTACTTTTGCAATTATCTGTTAATTTTTCTATAATAAATCTAAATACGCACATAGATATATAGTATGGTAAAACATAATACACAGGTTTGTATCATATCTGAAGTTAAATATCGGACTTTTCGCTGTTTAAATTCACAGTCTTTTTTAAAACTATATTATTTATTATTATTAATAGGTTGGCGATATGATTACGATTGAAAAACACGTTTCATCCACTCTTTCACCTCTTAATGACTCCAACGAAACCTTTAAAACTACAACTTCAATAACAACTACTATTATAACCAAGAGTTATTCCGATGATGATTTAAATAGATTACCAAAAAAAATAGCAAAACGTATAGAAACTTTTAAACCACGTAGTTCACAACTTGATAGAGAACAACTAGAATCTGCTCAAGATCCATTTCGTGGTTTTTTTACTCTTTTTTGGATGGCAATGGCTTTTTTTGTAATACAAACTTGGGCAAAAAATTTTCAAGCGGCTGGAATTTTATTTGATTTATCTTTCTTTAGATTATTTTCTCAAGATGCTATAGGATTAATGATTAGTGATTTTGTTATGGTTGGATCTATGTTTTTTTCTGTTATATTACAAAAGTTGATTGCAATGGGTTGGATACGTTGGAGATATACTGGCATGATTATTCAACATATATTTCAGATCTCATTCTTGTTTATACCTATTTATTGGACTTTTGTAAGGTAATTATCTTTTTTGTAAATGCGTTTTGTAAATACGTTTGTAAATGCGTTTGTAAATGCGGTTTGTAAATACGTTTTGTAAATACGTTTGTAAATGCGTTTCATAAATGCGTTTAGTAAATGCGTTCGTAAATGCGTTTAGTAAATGCGTTTGTAAATGCGTTCAGTAAATGCGTTCGTAAATGTGTTTAGTAAATGCGTTCGTAAATGCATTTCATAAATGCGTTTAGTAAATGCGTTTAGTAAATGCGAGCATAAATGCATAAATGTAAATCTATAAGATTTGTTTATTAAATATATATATATATATATTTTTATGTAGAAACTGGCCATGGGTACAAAGCGGATTCTTTGTTCTTCATACAATTTCAATGTTAATGAAATTACATTCATACGCCTTTTATAATGGTGAACTATCTGTTTGGTCACTTTGTCTATCCGACCTGAAAAAAGAATATTCAGATCTACTTGGTGAATTAAAAAAATCCGATAATGCTACAGAAAATCAAGATCGTTTAAATGAATTAAAAGAAAAAATTGGCCAAGTCGAAGGATATCTTGCTAGTCCTGCAAAAAATATTAGTTATCCAAATAATGTAACTTTTATGAACTTTGTGGATTTTTTATTGGTACCTACTTTAGTTTATGAATTAGAGTATCCAAGGACTGAAAAGTATGTTCTTTTTTTTTATTCATTTAATAAAATTTTTTTTTTTCGTTGCATTAAATTTTTTTCTTATTTTACGATAAATTAGAATTCGTCCTTGGTATGTTTTCGAAAAAATAGTAGCGACATTTGGCACATTCTTTTTGTTATATGTCAATACTGAAGCATATATAATCCCTGTATTACCAAACGTTTCATCTTCGTTTCATAACTCTATTTTACAAATGTTATTTCCTTTCATGGTTAATTATCTATTAATATTTTATATTATCTTTGAATGTATTTGTAATGTTTTTGCCGAGTTGACAAGGTATTATTATTTTTATTCTACTTTATTTACATCTTTATTAAGTATCGTATTAATACTTTTTTTTTTTTCTCGTAGATTCGCTGATCGTAATTTTTATGATGATTGGTGGAACAGGTACTGTATTTATAATCCATCCTATATACGTACAATCTTAACGATAATTTTAAATGAATTACCTAACTTTTTTTTAATTAAAATAGTACAACATGGGAAGAATTTGCTCGAAAATGGAACAAACCAGTACATCATTTCCTATTACGTCATGTATACCAATATTCCATAGAATCATATAAATTATCAAGGCGTGATGCAACATTTATGACTTTCTTCTTATCTAGTTTAATTCATGAATTAGTGATGGTAGTTGTATCAAAAAAGATTCGAATGTATTTATTTTTCTTACAAATGTTTCAATTACCATTAATTGCATTAAGTAGATTACCAATTATGAAAGAAAGGAAATGGCTTGGGAACGCTTTCTTTTGGTTTGGTTTGTTTTTAGGTCCACCTATGTTGGCTATATTGTATTGTAGAGAAGTTTTTTTATCTTAAATGTTTGTTAGTATGAATATGGGTTATGGGTTATATTGTATTTTAGGATATATTTTTTTTTTTGGATATTACGTGTTTTCATTATTTATTTAGACAAACATTTTTATAGATGAGTTATGATTAGATTGTGTAATAATAATTATATTTATAATGTTGTAGCATATTGGTATATCTATGTCATTATAAAAATTTTTGTCACTTTATGTAATGTGTCAATTCTTATCGTTATACTGATGATCAATAGTTCGTATTATTATTATTATTATTATTATTTTGTTTTCTTAATGCACAATCTATGATCGCGGATTTTATTCTATTATGATATATCGTAATAGGGATGCGCCGAGGTGGTGTGGTGTACATTTCGGCATAGTATCCTTTAACACCACACCACACTGGAGTATACACCTACAAAGTAAACTCTGTAATATCACTTTGAAGTATTAAGTTAGGTATAACTCAAAGTTAATGCACGGCAAAAACTTGATTTTCATCAAGTTTTTAATCTATCAATTTACAGAATTGGCATTAAATACAATTTTATTTTTAGTAAATATATCAATCTAACAGGCATCTAGACTTCGTGATAACTTATCATGAAGTTTAAAGTCAGATCGATAGATTCAAAAAGAATCAAGCTTTTGTTTGATTTTGTCGAGCACCACTCAAAGTATTAAACCGAAGTATACTTCAAAGTATAATACAGAATATAACCCCGGTGTACTATATATATAATTAACACTAACCAATTAATAATCATGTTTTTTTTATAAGTCAGTAAAAGAAAAGAAGCAAATAAATACCAGTGCACAGTTTAATCCCAGTAATTACATGATATAACATTAATAAATTAATTAAAGTTTATAAATACAATCATCCTCCTCTATAATCACCCGGTTTGTTGTACGTACGTAGCAAAAATAATATAGTCACAATAATAAATAAAATATTTATACATTTTTAAAATTTTCCCTAAAGGATTAGTCGAAGTACCTACGTTCCTTGAAACAAACTTACTGTAGAAGTTTCTACGAGCTAAACGGTATTAAGAGCGTAAGAAACAAACATCTCCTTATTAAATATAATACCACACTCTTGAACATGGGCAATTATTTTGTCTACTTTCGACGCATTCTTTCCAAGTCTGCAAGTTCGTGACACAAAAACGGTTCACTAGACGCGTCTAAACGGTAAAATGCATCCTTAAAAGGCTGGTATTATTAAAGTAACGAAGAAAATCAAGGAAAGCCCGTTTCATAGTAGGTAGATTTGACGTAACTAATATATTTTTAAGCTATCCAATTTCGTCAATACTTACCATCTTGCCATTTTTTTAATATCAATCAGATAATTTAGAATTTTGACATGAAAACTCAATTTTTTTTTATTTAGGGTGGTTTTTTTTTTTTTTTAATATGACTTTGAGCGATAAAAATCGATGCAATAAATTGAAGTGGTTCTTATTAGTAATATATATATATATATTTATCTAAGATTCTTGGACATGAAATACGAATTTTATATTTAGTTAGAGTAATTGAATCTGCGTCTTTAATTTTTTTATAGTCTATTGAGCAAGACGAGAATTATTATTTTAATTACATTATATTCGTATTTTTAGACTATGTATTGTATTTAAGATTTCAAGAGTAAAAAGTTAACTTCATCCATAGTAACCTGTTCAAATTTTAATACCGTATTTGCGCGTAATAACGCGTAGGTGCGCGTTATTTCGTGACGCGCATGCGCGTAATTCGAATCATTTTTACAAATTTGGGTTACAAGAAGAAGTCCTACTTTTATTAATGAACTTATTTTGAGTCAAAATAAACCAAATTTTTAAAAAAAATGAGAGTTTCGAAATAACGTTATTACGCGCAAATACGGTAATGGTTTCTTTAGTAAATAATTTCATTAAATTTTGCATGATTTTAAACCCTGACAAAATTTACTTAAAACAAAAATTCGTACCTTGTAAAGTAGCTTGTAGCCTTTTTAAACGTTTCAGTAGTTTGTAATTTTCAGGCAGTTTATAAAAAACGAAATAGAAAGTAAATACTATATGTAAAAAATAAATAAAAAGCCAACCTTAAGGGCCGCATTCTTTTCAGATCTATTACTTATCTCGCTTAAATTATAGAAATAAGAAGTACTAGTGTTGATAAACTATTGTACTTTGTCTCGTGAATGTGGTTTCCTTTAAGAAATCTCTGAAAAATGATGTTAACTAAGTATAAAAAAAAATTTTATCTCATAAACAAAAAACCATCAATTTTTTAAATACTACATAAACTAAAAAACTTGCAACTTTCTAAATACTGCGCTCAACTAAAAGCTTCAATTTTTAATTACTACACTCAACTGTTCCGTTTATGATTATCATAGTCAATTAAAAATAACGCTGTTTTAAATACTGGGCTCAATTAAACAAAAGCTGATTTATTCATCGTTAATTAAAAACACTTGCTTTAAACAAAATTTAAGAGTGCATCAGTAGTTTATATTGAAATAAAAAAAAATTATCTATTGACAAAAAATCTACACATAAGCTCAACTTTAAATTCAAACGTTTTACTGTTCGAATGTAATTTTTTTCGGATCCATACAAGAAAATAATAAAAATTTTTTTCTTAAAGACGAATGTATTTATTTTAGATTTTAATGTCATCTTACACTTTAACATACTATTAAGAACGCTGTTTAGTTTACTTACATTTTAACATACTACTAAAAAAAATAATTTATTTCGCATTTTAACATACTATTAATCGTTATGCGATTTAGTGCGATTTGGTTTAATCACACTAAATCACATAATTTCCGTATCCCTGGGTCTACATACTATTGCGGGTTTATCGGACCAATCGGCTCTGAATAGAGTCACTAAATTTGGTTCAAACCCTTGTTTAATTTTTTAATTTTTTGATTGGTCTGAGGTTTGTTTGTTCTGCACATTATGCAAGAAGGATATATAACGAATATACATCAAACCCATTAGATTATCTTAAAGCCCATTAGATTATCGTCTAATTATTAATCTGGGCCTACCAATACATGCTGTTTGACTCTGCTATTGTTATGAGTAAATGCTCAAAATAAACCTTCCGCCTCAGTCTTTCAGACAATTGTAAAATCCAGTGGCTCTGGTGTCGATCACTAAAATTTCATATTAAAAAATTTACCCGTGATCTGTCGGGTGACTGTTAGCTAGGGTCAGAGCCAGTGGATTTTAGTAGCATCTAAAATAGCGCTATTTTTTAGCAAAATAGCTAGCAACATTGTTTGTGC
>CAJVPY010000410.1:0-27490 GCA_910591965.1 Dentiscutata erythropus | reverse complement strand
TCCACCTATACATTTTTATTATAAATACTAACCCTAAACCCTAACTTAACTACAAAAAAAAAGCTAAAAAAAACATCACCCAAAAATTTTAAAATTTAATATTAAAATAAGTCAATGTTTCACATCATCTTGTTTCAGCATCATCCCTGACAATTAATATTCGTTAATTTCATATTTTTTAATTAATTTGTTGATTTATTTTCGTTTAAATAACTTCATTAGATCTTAAGGTAACATATTTTACTATAAATTTCGATTTATAATTCCACAAATTTAACTATTATATAATTCTATTAAGCCGGAGAATCTTCTCTTTACAACGGCTGAGGAGAATTCCGATCTACTTATTGCTGATTTCGGTCTTTCTCGAATTATTGATTCTGAAAATTTTTATTATCTTACTACAACATGTGGTACCCCTGGCTACATGGTAATGATATTATACCCTTATTTTATTGGTTAAGTTTATAATTGTTTTGTAATTTGGGGTTTTTTTTAAATTATTTTTCTATAGGCACCCGAAATTTTTAAAAAGACGGGGCATGGTAAACCAGTCGACCTATGGGCTATTGGTGTGATTACTTACTTTTTATTGTGCGGTTATACACCATTTGACCGAGAGGATAGTCAAGAAGAAATGCAAGCTATTCTTAGAGCTGATTATAAGTTCGAACCTCCAGAATATTGGGAAGGGATAAGCATTCAAGGTAATATGAGATTAATGCATTATATTGAATTATTAATCCGCTTACGTTATAATTTAATTCTAACGAATTTTTTTTTTTTTTTTTTTTTAACAGCCAAAGATTTTATTGCCAAATTGTTGGTCGTTGATCTGAAGGACCGCCTCACTGCTGAACAAGCTCTTCAGCATGAATGGCTTCAAGAACCTTTACCAAGTCCAGTTGGTACAAACTTTGATTTGTTGCCTAGTGTTCGTAACAATTTCGACGCCCGTAAAACATTTAAGAGGGCTGTCGATACAGTCAGAGTGATTAACACCTTTAGAAACAATAGTCTCAACCTTGCCAATTTAAAAAAAGAGGCGGACGAAAGTGTTGATAATGTATTACAATACTCCGAGCATTAGTAGATCATCAGTTCAATATTATTTTTGTAGTTTAAATTATATCATCATTAAGAGTAAGAATAATTTATTTTTATTTGTAGTTTTGGATCTTATTTCTTTCAGTTAGTGCAAATGTTTATGATTTTGTCTTTATCTAAAGTGAGAAATTGTTTAATATAACTACATATAAATCACAATAATGTTAGTTTATCATTTTTACCATTAAACATGATTTTGCCGCTGATTAATACGAATCTTTAGTCATAAAGTTTACTTTGAATTTTAAAATTAATCACTAAAAAAATCAGAAAAAGAGGTTTTTAGTAAACACCACTATTGGTGAGACTGGTATAAATTGGTGGATTTGGTGAATTTAATTAATTTCATCAGCACCTCTAATTTTTAGTATGTTAGTTAATTGTCGGATATGTTTCCTGTTATTTTAATAATAACCAGTACTATCTCCGAAATTACCACGAAATTTAACAGACACCTAACTGGATATCAACTTTCGGGCTCTTAATTAATTGCGAAATGACACCGGATATGGCACCAAGTAGTAGCGAAGAAGATCCTCGACTTAGAAAACTTACACAAGAACTTTGTAGTCAACTTGCAGTCAATCGTGAACAAGTTAGGCGGTTACAGCAACAAGTAGATGAATTAAAAGTAAATATACTTTGCGAATATAATTATATACATTAAAATGTAATTTATTTGTTGATGCATTTCAATTGTTAAAGAGTCGGGCTGAAAAATACGAGGGCCCTTTAAATCGTTCAAATTATAAAGGTATAAAATAAATATCCCGCATGACTTTGAAATTTTAAAAGTTACTATAGAACGTACAGTAATTTTTAAGCAATTATTTTATAAAGGTCCACCGTTTGAGGCTGGAACAGATATAGAGCGTCAGAATGCACAATTAATCTATGAAAACCGACAATTAAATGAAGAAAATTCGGAATTATTATCTATAATTAAAGAATATGAAACAACATTGCAAATAGTTATGAAGAAATTTCGAATTCAATCTGTAAGTTTTCTTCACATTTCTATTGTTATAATCTTTTTGATAAAAAAAAAAAAAAGAATTTAATTAATAAAGGTTTATTATATTACCAAAAAATGAAGTGTGAAATACAACGAAGTAAATTAGATATGCAACGCGATTATGAAGCACTATTAGAGGAGGAACGGGTACGTACAATTTCTGAAATATTAAGTTGTAATTGGATTTATAGTTAACATTGAAATTTATGTTTTACAAGGCAACCACATCACAAGTGATATCAGAAAATGTCACCCTACAATCATATATTTCCAACATTAGCAGTTTAGTCAGAGAAGCATACAATGCTCAAACTGATTTGGATACAGATATTCTAATAGAAAGTCTGAAAGTAGAAAATCAAGGATTGAAACAAATGCTTAATATTGCTAACATTGACTCTGAAGTTGATTTACAAAATAATTAATGTTATTATGGTACTTGCTTACCATGTAAATATTTGGTTTCAATAGAATTGCAAATGTATTAGCATATGCAAATATAGTCGATGAGAGGGAGGTCGATTATGCCATGAAAAACTTATATCCTGAAGAAGTATTTTCGAGGATTTATACGTATTGATAATTTAATTGCATGGGTTATTACATTTTTCTAAATAAATTAATATAGAGACTTTATAGAGGCTTTGATAAGACTATGTTTGCTACAATAATGTATTAATAGAATATCATAATTCAATGAAGCAGAGGATGAACAAATATACGAGGTAAATAATGTGGTGATGACAATCCTTTATAATTTTTTTTCAACTTTATGTAGATAATTAATTATAGTAGTTTTGATTTAGCTTACCGAGATCTAAATAAACCAAGAATTTTATCCCGATCAGATAAGACATTAGGAACATTGAATTTTGCATTCAATTTACACGACCTGAGATAATTTTATTTTACGCCAAGGTGGGATCAGATAATACTGTAATAGTTCGAATAAATCTGTCCCAGATATTATTTATTTTAGTGGTTTACTTTATTATATCGATATAAAACATTAATGAAATGAGGTTTAATCAACCATCCGTTTTTGCAATTGATAGATTACTAAGACTTTACAGTATTATGTTTCCCAATATTCTGGCATTATAATAAAATAAATTGCATCTAGCAAAATAGATCATATACTGCTAAGAAATGGCAATAAAATCAATTCTGAAGTTACTTCATTCTTTTTTTAATTGATTCGTATCTATATATATTGAACATCAGTGTTGGGAAATGGCTGGTCATTTTATTCTAAATAACCAAATGACCTAGGTTATTTTGTTATATATGTATAAATCGGCGGTATCACGTGATTAACCTGTCAGCCAATAAGATACAGGCAAATGTGTGTATAATTTTTCATTTAGTCATTTCAAACGTAAATGACCAAATGACCAATGATCAATGACCAATTCATTTGAACATTTGGTCATTGGTCATTTGAAGTTGAACACGGGTACAAAAACTATAATGTAGTTACAACGTCAAGCGTAATGAGGTCATAATTATAAGGGAAACTTATACAATAAATGCTAAATAGTAAATATCATTATTTTTTGTTCTTAGATCCCTTTACAGTACAAGGAAAGATCCTCATTAAGAACCATTAGACCTTACTTCAGGCACATCAGTAGTGTTGGTCACTGGAATTTGATTAGCAGTTAGTAAATATTCTTTATATACTCATCTACCAATCAGTACGTGCATCTAAGATTAACTACATCCAGTGAAATTTTATTATTTCGATCATGTGAAAACTGGACTATGGTAGAACTGAACTTGGAGCAGTCCAGTCCAATTTTAAAATGGACTTAATACAATTCATCAGGGCATCAATCTAGAGACAACCTTCTTTGAAGTCAGAAAGGTAACCCGAAGGATTTACAACTATGAACTACTAACAAAGATATACTTAAATTTAGATTTTTTTTTTCTTCCCGAGAACGATTTAAAAAATTCACACGGCACGCATAGATTTTATAATTCATACAAATCAGTGATGAACGGTAAAATTGCTCGATCAGGGTGAGAAGTGCAGATATTTTTGTGGCAGTGCATATAGCCATGACGCAAAATGTGTCGCTAATTTTGTAATTTTTAAATAAGTATATATTTTGTTTAAAAGTTTGCAAAACTTTTTATATTACTAATTGTTTAATAATAATTTTTTTTGGCTAATAATTTTCATTAATTAATTTGAAATTTTGATTTATACAAATATACTGTATATATAAAGTATATTTATTATAATGTATATACAGTATATATAGTAATAAATATATGTACAGTATATACTGTATAGTAATAAATATATGTACAGTATATATATACTATACAATTATTCAACTATTTGAAGATTTTATTTGATTATTATATATCTAAAATTTATATATTTGCAAGCATTTATTTCTTTTATTTGTATACTGTATAACATGAGTATACAGTATATAAACCAAAAAAATAATTTAATTTTAAGTTAAAGGCTAGTTTTAAAGTTAAAAATTATATTTTATATAAAAAATACAATATATATTTTTTTGCTAGAATCTCAAAAGCTGGTTATAATAAATTTATACAATTCACTGCTTACTTTATAAGATACAGTATTAGTAAAATTTCTATACTGTATACAGACAGTATTTTTTCAAACATCTGCTTCAAATAATTCAAATAATTCAAAAAATCTATAGCTTATTTCTGGTACACAAATTATTTATTATATTTAAAAACATTGTATATATATACAGTATATATGCTTTAACTCTAAAAAAGTCGCTGTTCATTATTAAACTCTTATAATGCAATACAAAATCTCATTGGTTAGCCATACCGATATATAAAATATTCTTTTTTGTGCTATTTTATCGGAAAAAAAAGAAATACATAGTAAATTTAAGTGATACATTTCGACCGCCACAGTATACAGGTAAATAATAAGAAACAATTAATAAATATCCGACCGATTATAAGAAAAGTTCTAGAAGCTTGTAATTGAATAAGATTTGGACAAGATAAACATGATTATAAAATGAAAAAAAGGTAATAATTATCGGTATTCTTTGTATACATTAAACTCTTATCAAAAACTTACTTTTTTATCAAATTATTATAAAAAAAAATGTGCCCCTGCATGGAAATGCGTATTCAGCCATATTTTTTGAAGTAAAAAAATGAAAATTTACATATTGTTTAATAACTAGTTTAATAATATACAAACTACAGTAGTAAAGAGTGGTTTTCAAAAGACCAAAATAGAAAAATGAACTTGATGAGAAAAAACCAAAAACGTAAGATATTGACAATAAATAATTCCAATCTAGATGGAAACTAAAGAAAAAAAGGTTGGTAATTAATCCAAATGCACCTATCGTAAATGTGAAACGTGAATCCAATCTTGAAGAGGCATTATTCATGTGGATGGCTTTACATAATAACGGACGTACAGAGGCAGAGATGGAAAAAAAGTATGAGCGAAAAAAAATATATTGCATCAAATGATTGGTTAAATAAGGATAGAGTTTTTTTTCCTTTAAGGCATTACTAATTTTTATGGCGAGATTTGAGATACAAGCATGCTATTATAATAGGGTGATAAGGTATCGTGATTTTTATTTTCTTCTATATACAGCTTTGCTAAATATGAAATCTCGGGTGATTCATATTTAATAATAATAATAATCAGAATAAGTAGATACATACATACGTACGTGCATACGTAGGTCAGCAGGCCGAAGATCAATCATCGATAAATGACATTGTACTAATAATAAAATCTAAATAAGAATAGATTTTTTTTGAATAATATCCAAGTTTGGTAAATAGTAATCAATCTCGGGTGACAAAAAAACAGAGACAATGATAAATGACTCCACCAAATTTCAAGAAAAGAGTTTTGGCGAAGAATTTAGAAAGCAGGATAAAAATTTAACGTCTAAAGAATAACAGGCTTTTTAAGATAATTGTTCTAAAATGCAGGGTGACTAATAAAGTATAGATCCAATCAAAGAGGTTATCAAAAAAAAAAATACGCATGTACAGAAAAAAGTTTACTACAGTATTACATTGTAAAAGGTGTGGGGGGTGTTTGTTAATCTATTCTAGATTTTACAAACCGGCATTTATTTCTTGGTGCATAATTGCACAGTGCATCATACGTATGTACGTACGTACGTACATGGTCTGTCAAATGTAACATCTATCAACCATTTTGATGTATAATGACGAATTAGTTGTATTCATGAACATCAAATGACCTTTAACATACAGTAATCGACACGTATTTTAACCAGCATGACATAAAAAGAAATATTTGATACCTAAAAAAGAACATCTTTAATTATCTAAAAAGCGTGAGAACAAATTGAGAATTGAGCGATGGAAAATCCATCTATATCAACTCTTTTCATAATATAATAATAGTCACAAAAGATCGTCTGACTATAAACTCTGACGACTCTAATCCTGATCTGGAAAAAAATATAGTAATAAAATGCTTAGATCATATCACATTATTATTCACTACGTACACACAAATGTTTTTTTTCCCCACAGAAAAATAATATTTACAAATAAGTTTGACACAAATAAAATATACGCGTTTTCATTTTACTTCATTTTACTTCATTTTACTTATCTTTTGAATCTATTGCTGTATTGATTCTTAAGACAGTTAAGGCAGTTAAGATAGTTAAGATAGTTAAGATAGTTAAGACAGCTAAGACAGTTAAGACAGCTAGAAGAGTTACCAATGTCTATTCTTATGAAAATGATCGATTTTGGGAATAATCTTTCTTTTACTTCTGTACTTGCATGGGAATCTATTAATCTACTAAATTTAATAAAGTATTCGAAAATGCATCAGATTACCTTAAAAAATATTTCAGTTTCAAAAGCACAGATATATGGTGTGGTGTTATTTACCTGTTGTTACCTTTCGTTTCGAAAAGTTTTTGATGTACAGATTGTCTTAAATTATGTTGATGTAAATATTGACGCAATCATTTACTAAAGTTAGTGTGGCTTTGTATCACATGATTAAATAGCCGGTTTCTTACATTATTTCAGTATTTAAAATATATACCACATATATATACCACATATATATACCATATATATATTCTAAATATATACAAACATTATATTCATTATATATATATCTTTTTTTATACGTTTAACTATATTTTACATTATAGTAATTTATATTGCTTTGTAACTTCATATTGTTCCCACCTGTTACTTTGTAAACCCCTAGATCCCAGATCCCTTCATTGAAAATCTTATATATAAAAACCTTTTGTTGCCGTTTATTATTATTTTTTTTTACTTACTGACAAATTCTTCTTTGTCATTTCCCCATAAAGATACTTTTTTTTTTTTCTTTGTCGTTTGGATGCTTCTCTTTTAATTTGAGCAATTTCACGTGCTTTCAACATTTTATTTTGCGCGCTTTCTATCAAATCAAATAAATCATATAAATGCAATTATCTCTTGTAAAAAATTCTTTTTAATTAACCGTTTATCATTATATTTTAAAAAACTTTCCATTCCCTCTGCTATTAAAATAATTACTTAATTAAATTCAGGGTGATTTTTCAAGAGATAACGGAAATTCTTAATCCGTCCTTGAATGTTTGCAGGCTCAACTGATATATTACCCTAAGTCCTTTAAAAGATAAATGTATATCTAAAAAGGAACCAAAAAATATATATATTCCTATTCAATCTTTTAATCTCCCTTGATTTAATTATAGTATTTAGTCTATTAATAATAATCACCATCATTTTACCTTAGATTTAATCATACACTAGATTCATTTTCTGACTTTTTCGAAAATAATGACCACATTAATAGAAAATTGTTTCGATCCTAATGAACGTATCGGTAAATTCATCGATAATGGCCGTTTAGAGTTAACTAGTATCCTTGGTATAGGTGCTTACGGTGTGGTCTACTCTGCAAAGCATGTCAATCGACGCGCCTATGCTGTAAAGTGTATGCCAAAGAATAATTTAGATGCGAGACAGCGAAGATTACATGCGACTGAGATAAACCTTCATGCTCAGGTTTCTGGTCATCCAAACATAATAAGTTTGGAAAATGTTATTGATACTGATGATTCCTTGAATGTTGTTCTCGAATATTGTCCTGAAGGTGATCTATTCTCTATGATTACCGAAAAAGGTGGTTATCTTGGAAATGACCATCTTATCAAACAAGTTTTCGTTCAAATTCTGGATGCTGTTCAATATTCTCATTATAACGGTATCTATCATCGTGATCTAAAACCTGAAAACATTCTTGTTTTTGATGGTGGAAGAACTGTTAAACTTGCTGACTTTGGTTTAGCTACTACTGATGTCTGGTCAAAAGATTTCGGTTGTGGTTCTACCTTTTATATGAGTCCTGGTAAGCTTTTTTTATAAATATTTAAAAATATTTAAAAATATTTAAAAATATTTAAAAAATATTAAATTAAAAATATTAAATTAATATTGTTAAACTAATAATAATTATTATTATATATTTGTATTTAGAATGTCAAGGTGGTCTTAATAAACAAGTACGAGGTTACGCAACTGCTCCTAATGATGTTTGGTCTTTAGGTGTTATTTTAATTAATATTACTTGCGGTCGTAATCCGTGGAAGCAAGCTTGTCTTCGTGATGAAACCTTTTCCATGTATCTTCAAGATCGCGATTTTCTAAAGACTATACTTCCACTTTCGGATGAGTTAAATGATATTTTAAAGGACATTTTTAATCCTAATCCTGAAAAGCGTATAACATTAGATGAACTTAAAGAACGTATATTGGCTTGTGAACAGTTTACTGTATCTGAAGATGATGTAAAGACTACTCAACAAGATGATGAGTTTATTAATATTTGTGATATGCCAATATCAACTGTTGCTCCACGTGAGATATGTAACTATTCATCCTCGAGTTCCTCAGCTACTGCTTGTTCTTGGTATTCAATGAATAGTGAGATGGATTTCTCCACCCCTCCTTCAGAATTTTTAGTCGATTATGACCGTTGTTTCTCCTCTTCAACGAGTTCTTCGTCTTCTCTGTCCACATTAGCAAATAGTCAACCTGACTTGATTAAATGTTTTAATCATGACTTAGGAATCAGTTTGAAATGTGGTGACCTTATAATGGATGATCATATCCTTCAAACTGATTGCATATTTTAGCATTCTCGTTTCCCCTATAACTTTGGGACTATTAATATTATACATTATATATAATTCATATACATTCATATATATGTATTTTTATATACATATATATATCCATCATTTTCTATGCACACATTTCGTTAAAGAATTTCCATTTTACAAATGCGATTTGCAAAAAAATTTAAACAAATATCGATTTTATCAAAATTTCAACTTATAGAACAATTTTCATATGGTATTTTTTTTGTGCAAAAAACACGCACACATAACTTTTAAAAAAAAATAAGCAATTCTAAGAAATCGTTACATATATCTATTTTTTCCTCAATCTAAATTTTTGGATATTTTTCTTTGCAGAATCACAATAAACACACTTAGTAACATAATTTTCCCTTTTAAAGCTTTTATTCTAAACAAAATTTTCTTGTAAATATTGATAAAAATTTTTTGAACTCTTTTTTTCTTTTGTATATAGAATCTTTAGTTTTTGGTGTTTTTTTAAGATTTTTTAAAAAAAAGAAATTTTTTCTAATAATTGCGAATCAATTCGAAATCACAAACACAAATAAAATCTTTACTTACTGGTTAAGTATCTATTAATGTATTAGTATATATGTTTGTTCAATGCGTTAATTCAATGCATCAGTTTTGAACGTGCTATTCTAACGTAATACTGTAGTATGTGTTAGTTCAATGCATCAGTTTTGAACATGTTATTTTAATGTAATACGTAGTATGTGTTAGTTCAATGCGTTGGCATCAGTTTTGAACGTGTTATTTTTATTTTAACGTGTTATTTTTAACATTTTCAACGTCAACGTCAACATCAACGTCAATATGTCAGTTTAAACAAACATATCAGTTCAATATCGATATGTCAGTTTAAACAAACATGTCGGTTCAGTTCAATGAGTTAGATTTATTTGGATTTTATTATATTTTGTAAACTATATATTGTATATATATTTCATTAATTATGAAATATATATATAGTAAATTTAATTGCCTTTCAATAATTGTGGTAATTGGGGATGAATAATCAATTAATATCAGATATTCATTCATTGTATTAATTGTATTAACTGTATTAACAGGAGGCGTACGTACATTTTTTATTTTGTGAAATTGAAATTTTTTAAACTTAACTTATTAACTTTATTAACTACTGTAGCATTATACATTAAATAATTAGAGAAAAAATTTTTTTATGTATCTGTATCATTAGCTAATAGTACAGTATTTAATGCATATATAGTATACAAGTAGGCTTTAAAATTTATATTAGCCTATCTATAGATCTATATACATACCGTATTTGTGCGAAACAACATTCCGGGGCGTAATTTAGAGACACAGAGTTTAAAAGAGAATTAATTAATTTAACCGAATTTGATTCACTATAAAAATCTTTGGCTAAATTAATTATTGGTTCTCTTTAAATTACATGACTCAATTTAACGCCCCGGGGCGTTACGTACATACATTTGTAACAATATTTTAAGGTAGCATTATAACTAAAGTTTATTTGTTTTAACAAAAAAAAAACATTCATACCTTTTTTTTTTGGTAATTACAGTATTAGTAAATTAAATGTCAATGGTAAGAGGCTTTTTTTTTGTACAACAGCGATAAAACTTTATTTTTTTGCTTTCATCGTTAAACACCAAATATTATTCTTTTTAAAGTTTCCAAAGTTTCCATGGAATTGATAAGTTGAGTAACAATTGAACAATAGATAATTTAATTTGCATTATTGCCAATTTAAAATGAAATTGGTTAATTTTAACCAGGATTATATTGTAAATCTTAACCGAGAATAAGATAATATTTATAATATTTGAATATTTGAATACTATTGTAAATTAAACAGAAATTGAATAATTGAAATAAACCAGGAGTTTGATACTAGTTTGATAATAATTGTAAATTAACCAAGCGCAAAGAATTGAATAATATTTGTAATCAACTTCTTTTTTTTTTTTTTTTTTATACAAGAATATACACTAATGATACATACTAATGAATACAGTACAGTAATGAATTCAATGTATGCGTACAAATCAATCATTAAACATCTATCTATGTTAAATCTTTTAAACCGAAACGACAATTTTCTTTTTCTTATACAATCCTAATATTTATACCAGATGTAATTTCAAAGTTCAGCTTTCTTTATATTCTTTATATTCTTTATACGAGCCAAAATTTGAAATTACGCTCCTGGGCATCTATATGGTATTAATATTATTTCTCTACAAAATTTCCAGGTAACCCAGCATTTTTGATTGTGGAAGGTGCAAGACCAAAGTCTTGTGGACATGGAATATTTTGTTCTATACATATGGCTTTGATAAGAGCATAATGATGAAACTAAAAAAAAAAAAAAAACGAAAAGAGATGTTTAATAAAAAATAGATAAAAAAATAATAATCAAATAATAGTCCAAAAGTAATTTAAAAACTTACTGCATGATGACAGCAAAACCATAATTCTCTACCATATGTAGATTGTAAAGTTAGAGAACCATCTAACATCTCAACGTCAACTATAGCGCTTACATCTATAACAGTATTTAATGGTATGGATGTACAATCACTAAGAATAGTTGATTGTAATTTCAAAAGTTGTTTTACAGCAGTTGTACGTGATAATTCTATTGGAAGCTATAGTGCGTGGTCACGTGATTTATCAAAAATACTGTATTAGAATATATACATTATATATACATTATATAATTTGATATACAGTATTAAAACTTATAACATACATCATGTTCTCTACGATCGTAATCAACATTCCAATTATGCGATTCATTTATCGTTTCTACTGAATCATAATCATTATATTCTATATCTTCGACAGAAGCTCTTTTTGATACTAAAGGCTTTGATTCAAGTAACAAACGAAAATGATCATACATGTGTCTTAAATAATAAAATAATAAAATAATAAAATAATAAAATAATAAAATAGATTAATACTTGATGCTGAATTGAATGAGGACGTCTCATAATTATAGAAAAAAAAAAGATAAAATAAATACCTAACGTGTTTTCCAATAGTACTTGGAGGAACAACCTTACTTTCAAATACATAACAATCATCTTTAGGTAAATTCTTTATAAAGTCAATACATTGTTGTAGAATTTTAAAGGCAGCCCTGTGAATTTCTTGTTCAGGGCAAAGAGCGGTCAAAGGTATAATTTCTTTAATGTCAACAGGTGCTGGGTCGTCAAGCGAGGACCAAGAGCCTACTTCATTATTCGACTCAGTAGACATTATGCTGTGACGAGCAGCGGCGCCTCTTGCAGTAGCAGCTCGAGATAGACTTGGATAAAGAGTTTCAACAGAATTTTTCTTAGGAGGAGAAGGAGAAAATTGAAATTGTAAGGTAGGAATAGAAAATTTAAATAATAATTTCATTAATGATAATCAGTTATGATAACTGTTTTACATATATTTTAATTTAATGGATAAAACTTATGGTTTGTATGATAGAAAGGGAAAAATCGTAAGTTTATATACATAATAATTTAATAACAAAAATGCGTCACATCTAGATCATAGTACACAGTATGACAATTTTTATTTGTTAAACATTGATTAACGAGTCTTCTTTTGAAATGTTTCATTTGCTTAAAAGAAAGTCCGATAACCTTGTGAACAAATTTTATTCTTTGTTTGGTAGATTGATGGTCAATCATTTGGACATAACAATCGAATGATCCAATAAACTAGTTAGCCATTACTTTAAGATACAAGAAACTTAAAATATCTCTTTAAAATAAGAATTTTATCAAGATAAACTGCGTTAATTTTTAACTTACATTGCATATTATATACTTTATATACTGTATACGTATATACTTATCATATTGTCCTTCTATTTATCGAACTGCACGTGATACACCTTGTTATACCTAAGTTTAACATTCCCGCCCCAAGGCTAATCAAGGCACGTGATATAGTAGGTACTAAAACAACCTAATTTTAACAAATATTTACGTTATGTACTTGGTGCTATCCTGCTGTAGCTAGATTACCAATGAAGCTTTACATCCACAATTGAGATCAAATTCAAAGTGGGCTGTTTCAGGATCTACTACAAAATTAAATAACAAGACTCGTATGGTATGGTACCTGTAATCCCATATTATGATATATACAAATATATATCAGCAAAAAATTATCTTAATTTTTGTCATATGATTTACAAATTATTACAGTATATCGATATCTTCTTTCAATCCATTTCAATATATAAGTTACGATTTTGTTACGATTTACAAATTATATACTTCAGAATATCGATATCTTCTTTTAATTCATTTCAATATGTAATGCTGACAAATTTGCCATACATAGTATGCAAAACAACAGTCAGTTTACCCCAGTAGTTCCACTAAAGATGCACGAATGATTGGTTTTTTTTTTTTAGAATTAAAAAGTTCAGAATGTTTAATAAAAAAAAAAACTAAAATTGGCAAATTTTTTCTTTTTCTCTAAACAAAGATTTTTCGATAGTCGTCTAACCAAATTTGATGAATTTTTTTATTTTGATTCTACGAGTTTACAGAATTAAAAAAATTTCATCGGTGATTAGATATTTAAGAAATCTTTAAGGTTTAAATAAAAAATTTATTACAGTTTTCTTTTTATAAAAAAAAAACTTTAATGAAAATTTTTCGATAGCCATCAATCAAATGAGTTTGCAGAATTATAATAGGGAATTTATTGAATTTAGTTAAATGTTTGCCGAGAAATCTTCATTTGCAGAATTATAATAAAGAATTTATTGAATTTAGTTAAATATTTGCCTAGAAATCTTCATTTAAAATTAGAAAAGAATTTGGTCGCAGCTCTTTTTTTTATAGATGTTTAATTTTTAACAAGATTCCAAACCGATAAATTTTTTTATTTATTTTAATTCTATGAATTCATAGAATTAAAATCTTGGTTTGTCAGGTAAATATCGAATAATCTGGTTTTTTTTCCTGATATTTCCTAAGATATTTGAATGTTTCTCAATTTACCATTGTATCAAATTCAAATTTTGTTTGTTTTTTAAAGGCACAGAAAAAATGAAAAATCTTTACTGAATTATCACGTAGTTATTGAGAAAGTTCAAAAAAAAAAAAAAAAATTTTAAAGGGAATCAAAGTTAAATTCTGATTGGTGCGGTGCACCTTTCACAGTCCTACTGGATATCCATTTATTATTATACAACTGTATGATAACGATAACCGCAGTTATAAATCACACCCTTTATTTTTATATTTGCATAATTTACTGTTATTTGTTAACATCGTTTTATTAGTTTATAAAATTTTAACCATTCATTTTCATTATTGAACTTTCTCAAAATTCTCGGTGGTGGTGATGGTTGTGGTGATCATGACCATGACCATGGCCATGTTTATGTTTATCTTGTTCATGATGCGACAAAAGTGAATGTCCCTAAATAATTATAATTTGTAAATGATTAATTTAAAAAACCTTCAAGTTTAAATGTGTAAATAATACGAGAGAGTGAAATCCTTTTTTCTCGAATTATCTTTTTATAATTCATTATTATTGTAAAACCAGAAAAAACTTGGATTTCTCTCCGTCATTAAATATATATATATATATATTTCTTACCAAATATCCTAAGGCTGCAGCTCCAAGTGCTCCACCTGTTACATATTTTTTAAAAATGTATTAGCTAAAAATTTGATAAACTAAATATCATTTATTTGTAGAATATAACGTAAAAAATAAAATTACATGCCTCCAACTCCTAATGCTATCTTTGAAGCATCAACCTTATCAAACAGACCCTTTTTGTCGCCTTTGTCGCCTTTGTCGTCTTGACTTGTAGGCGGTGACTGGTATTGCCCAGGTGGTGGTGGTTGGTATTGTCCAGATGGTGGTGGTTGATATTGCCCGCTAGGTGGCGGTTGATATTGCCCGCTAGGTGGCGGTTGATATTGCCCGCTAGGTGGCGGTTGGTATTGCCCACTCGGCGGTGGTTGGTATTGCCCACTCGGTGGCGCTTGATATTGCCCGCTAGAGGGTGGTTGGTATTGTCCAGGATAACTATATGTTTGTGGTGCTTGTCCATAATTTACCGGTTGTGATTGAGTATACTGAGGCGGTGGTGCATTGTAGGTCGGTTGTTGTGGTTGTTGCGGCTGTTGTGGTGTTTGAGAACTCGGCATAGGATATGAATCCTGTCTATGGAGTTGCGGTGTTTGAGGACTTGGCATAGGATATGAATCCTGTCTATGGAATTGTTGTGTTTGAGATTGAGGTTGAGATTGTGTTTGAGATTGAGGTTGAGATTGTGGTTGAGGTTGAGATTGTGGTTGAGGCTGCGATTGAGATTGCGGTTGAGGTTGAGACGGAGGTGCGTATTGCCCAGGTGACTGTCCTGGATGTTGCCATTGAGAAGCTCCTGTCGCCTGATCTATATGAAAAAAAAATGTTTAACATCCTTTGGATATACTAATTATCATGTTTTCTACTCTAAAATTTCAACTTTCTTGACTCTTATAAACTACTCACTGATATAATAATAGTTTTTGCTATTTAGATCATAATGAGATGTCCATCCTGCTGGCAAATTATTTGAATCCATTTCGTTCTAATAGATATAGTTGAGATGAAGTTTGAAGAGCATTATATACAAAATCTGTTAATAGTGTAACGTTTCACGGATCTAATGCAAAATGTAAATTAGTAAAAATTCAACGTCGATTTATTTGACAGTAAAAATAGTAATCTTAGTAATCGTAGGGTATTATCTACCAAATAGAGTTCGTCGGATCATTCGAGTTCTATTCATTATTGGTCCTACTGAATTTAAACTTTCTATGTAAATCCTTTTTAAAATACTGTATGTTTTTTCTTACGTATCAAAACATATACGTACTGTATATACAATATTAGTTTTATGTTATTAATTTATAATATGCAGATTTAAAGAATAAAAAATATTTAATAAACTTTTAAAAGCCAAAATACATACTGTATATCGATTTTTAAATACCGATTAGCCAAAATTAAAAAACAATATATATTAATAAGACTATTGCTAACTTGCCCCCTGGGGTGCTATATCTCAAAAACGCACTAAGTAATTAAAGTTAAAGTTAGGGGTTCTTGTAAAAATGTTTACGCAGAACTTCCAAAAACCTTACGTGTAACAAAATTTAAACCTTAATATTAAATTTTTATTATGTTATATAAACCTCTACTTCATACGTATTTTTTTTTAATATTTAGAGTATAACAATATTTAAGTAAATTGACATATAGCAATACTGTAAACACATATACTGTATATTATATGAAATATTAAGACTAGAACTTTAAATTATACAACCCATTTATTCATAACTAGAGCCTTTTATATTCTCACTATTATTAGCAAATTTATAAATATTTTTAAAAAAATATGTAAAAATATTACAAATATTTACAAAAATATTTACAAATATACAAAATATAAAATATTCAAAAATTTAGAGTTTTCTAGGCTTTGTATTTCTGCATTATGATTATGTATCACATAACCAATAAAATATACAAATTAATTTTGTGTAACAAACTTAAAATTATAATTTATATATATGTGATAAATTAGCATATCACAAAGTGCAATATATAGATTTATTTAATATTCAAAATATTTTTTTTATTTTTATTATTTAAATAATCCTGCCTTTATTCATATAAATTATTATACAATTTATATACAGATTGTACCAAATTCTTACAACTTATCAAAAAAACTCTTTTTGACAATCACTTATACCAAATTTTCCTACCGAACAAAACTAAAAATTTCGTTGGAAAAGGTGAAGGCACTATGCAGCGGTTCTTGTAAAGGTCAATTTTCTGTTTGGGGACTCCTCTACATATTCGGCATGCAAACCAAAAGCATTGGTATACAAGATAACTGGCAGAGATGTTGCCCTTGTATACAAAATTTTGGAGATATTGGTACTCTGATAAAAGTGAGGCTATATTGTCAATAAAGTCAAGCATAGGTAACATAATAGAAGGGGAACAACAAATGAGTTTTTTTTAATACACTTTCTTGAAAATTTGAAGCCAAGTAACTTCTATTATACCTGTCTCCACTTTTACACCTTTCTTCCAAAATTTTTTGATAAAAAGTGGAAATTTGGCTTACCTTCTTCAAAAAATCGGCATTGTTTATACTTACCTAATTCAGATAAACTCAGTAGAACGCAATTACATGTTTTGTTTATAGAAAAACACTGTGCTATGGTACAAAGAAGAGATCGATTTCTCAGAGCAAGTATCTGATGATTTCGATGTTCCTGTTTAGGAGATATCTAAATAAAGTTGGTATCTGGAAGGAGTTTATATGATAAAGTTGGAAGCTTTACACTTGAGATATAATATTCAGTTGCAGAATTTATATAATTTTTATCCTATATCTGGCACGGACTATAATAGTATATTATGACTACCTTTCTTTTTTTTCACTTTTTTTATTTTTGTTTATTTATGTTAGATTATTTTAGAATTTATTTTTGTTTTTTTTTTCTCGCTATGAGGTGTTTTTTTCTAAAATGTTTAGATCTTTTATAAACATGACTTTATTTTTTTTTACTTTTATATATGAATAAGGGTTTAATTATGTTGTTGGACTTAGGTAAAAGAAGTTTGAAAGAAGGAAAAGGTGGTCATAATGGGCAGTAGGTACTATCTGTTAAAAGCTGAACCATATCCAATTGCAGGAGGGATCCAGAAGAAGGAAAATCCTACTATAGCAGGTCGAACATAGATACTCATTAAGCAACCAGGTTAGTTTTTACTTGTAATTTAGGTATAGTTGTGTGGCTTTCAAGCATGGCACATGTTGTTTAGAGATAGTTCTCATATGCTATTTGCTAACATGTTTAGAGTTTATCACTCACCGATAAGTCTCTTTAAAATTTTAATAGTCTAGATGATTATTACAAAGCCTAATAAAGTAAAGGCATGGCTGCCGAATTATTTAAAAAAAAAAAAAAAATTCTTACAACTTATTGCTTTAATTCAATAAAAACTCACCAGGTTTCAAACAAAACCCAATACGACTTGCTATAACAAACATTAGTCTATTATAGAATGTGCTAAACGTCTAGAAACATATTAGATATTTTAGTTCTAACAGATTTAGAAAGTTTTGACAATTAAAACAAGCTATAATATATGATAAACAGATTGATATATAGCTAGCAATAGATAAACAAAGATAAACCAAAAATTGATAAACAACAAGCTGGAATAGATTTATCACAATACTTGTTATAAATCTATGTTTTTAATATTTTATTGTATTTTTTAATATTTCTTTATATTTCTTAATGTTTCTTATTTTTTTTTTTTTAGCGATTCTGTTTTTATTCGTGTGAACTGTTATATAATTTTTATACCCAAGTGTACAAAATTCTTACAACTTATTGTTTTATTTAATAAAGACTTACCAAGTATAAATACTCAATGCGACCTGCTATAACAACTGTTTGTCTACTCAGAGATCATAAACTAACTCATGATTTTATATCCAAAAGAGTACTCCTCCTCAATTATGGACTGGCCATTATATACTTTGTCAGGATTACCAACCTTTCTTCTAACTTTTTCCACCAAAATCCAGGCAAAATAACTATCTCCTGCTCTTCTATAAGCAAGAACATATATACCACATTTATGAAAGACCAAAAACATTTAGAAGAATAAAAGGAAAATCAAAACCAAAAATCACAAAAAGAAGCTATCCTAAATATAATTCCATCATAAATGGACCAGCAAAAAAGTAAAAAAGAAAAGTTGGCAATCTCGACAAGAAAAAAGAAAATTGCACTATTATAACCTGTGCTAGGCAAGTATAAAAATTATATGCTTGTAGCAATATTGCATATCTCTATTGTAAGGCTTTACCTATACTATTAATTTCTCTCTAACCCTACTATTTCTAGAAGTCTTCGTCTGGGTTCTTCTAATCAGATACTATCATTGTCCCACACCAACTTTTCAGTCTTCTGCGGCCTTGAGCCAAAACCAGTAGCACCATGTTTGCTTATACTAGACATGTGATTGCCATCTATTATGTCAACCGGATATGAAAATATAAATACTGTGTAATCTATGCCAATCACTTGGAGGGAGTAAGCCAAATCCTCACTTTTTGTCAAAATTTTTTGGAAAATCAGCAGCAATGAAAAAGAGTGTGTAATAAAGGAGACCACTTGTATAAAATAAAAGAGTGCGGCTTGAAACCAAAAAGTTTCAATATAGTATGTGATAAATGTTTTATTTTTTTATTAAGAAATAGTACTACAAAAGTTTACTATACCCCTGAGTTCTCAAGGAGTCCAAAAGGCTTAGCTAATAGAATTTCTTCTACCAGAATTTATACGCAATAGTGAGTGCCACCTGCCTTTTTCTCCTTTGCGTCTTTGCTTCTGGCTTGTATATTAGATATAGAGGAGAGTCCTGAGGCAGTTGTTGACCTCTCTAAAAACAACCAAGACCCCTTTCAAACTATAGTCTACAAAACTTCATTGACAGTAATGATAATACTACCAGAATTATACTTCACTTCATACAGGGCGCCACCTGCGTGTGAACATATCGCTTCACTCTTTACAAATCCGGTTTTCAGCTTTTGGCTTGCATACTGAACATAGCAAGGAGTCCACTATAATCTCACTACAAACCATCCTGTAGCTATACAATACTCTAGTAAACTTTTTCTACTTTTCTTTCTGTGAGGAGGGTAGTCCAAGTAATCATCAGGGAGAGTTGCTGATATTATTTAATGTTTCTTATTGTCTTTTAATGCTTCTTAACATTTCTTAATATTTTATTATATTTCTTAATGCTTCTTAATATTTCTTAGTGTTTCTTAATACTTCTTATTGTTTCTTATTATTTCTTATTGTTTCTTAGTATTCCTTAGTTTTTTTTATTATTCTTTATTATTTATTATTATTTATTATTTTTTTTTTTTATATTAAGCGATCCTGCTTCTATTTATTTTATAAACTACTATAAGATTATTATACAAAATAACAATCTAAACTAGTATAATACTTTATTCTAATAGAAACTTACCAAGCCGAAGCCCAATATGACCTGCTATAACAACTATTAGTTTTACAGCGAGATCCAAAACTTGCTTTAGATTTTGTATCGACAAAGAATACTTTTTCGATTATTTGACAAGTTGTTATATACTGTGTCAAAATTTTTTTTTTTCCTTCTAATTCTTTCTTCTTCTTAAGAGGCACAAGACAAAAGAAGGAAATTTTTCAACAAAGAGTAATGAAAATAACCAGAAAAAAAGAAAAAACAGAAAAAAAAAAAAGAAACACTAATTATAAAAAAGAAAAAATATAAAAAGAAATCTAAAACTCTAAAGGCACTATTATAACCTGTGCATGGTTGATAAAAATTATATAACAAATGCAACATTTGTATATCTTTACTATAAAGCTTTGCCTTAACATTAAATTTACTTTCTGATCTTCCTACCAACTCCAGATAGCTTCATTGTCTATCCTAATTCATATTTCGAGCCAGGTGCTACTGTTGTTCAAGAACCCATATCTTAAGCCACCTGCTGCCGTAATTAGAGTTCCCAGGCTGAGTCCTATGAAAAAGTGCTATATTCATCCATAAACAAACACATGATTGCATTATGCTAATCTGTCCAAATTTGGGAAGTAAACAGTGCCAATCTTTTGAAGAGGGTAAGCCAAATCTCCACTTTTTGTTGAAATTTTTTGGAAAACTGACAGAAGAATGAGAAAGAGTAAAAAGATATTACTTATCTAAGTAAAAAAAGTGTAGCTTGAAGAAAGTAACAGGATATTTTGTTGTTTCCCAGTGTCTTCAAAGAAGTACGGTCTAAAAGCTTCATCAACAAAGAAAGAAAGGTGTCTAAAGAGTTTTCTTCTTCACCAAAATTTTTTATACAAAAACACCTCCTGCCAATTATCTTGTATAATAACACTCTTGGCTTGCATACCAAATATTACCTGTAGAGGAGTCCCACTAGCAGTACATTGACTTTTAGACAAACCACTACGTTAAGCCATGACTCTCCAACAAAATTTGTATTTTTTTTCAGTAAGAATTTTGAATCAAGTGATCATTGGAAAAAGTTGCCTATTATTATTAATTATTAATTATTATTATTTCTTATTGTTTCTTATAGTTTTATATTTTTTAATATATGTTGTAAAAGCTATATAAACTCTAGCTTTTCCTTTTCCTAGCACTTTAGGATTTGTTTTCTGCAATCTTTAAGTTATTAGGATTCTCTAGGTATAAATACCTTAGAATAGCCTTATATCTTGATATTGTACTATAAATAAATATACCTAAATAAACTTATATCTGCTTCTGTATAAACTATACTGAATTGTTTTAGTGAAGTAATATTCCACTTCCACATCACTTTATATCTACTCTGACTCTATATAGATCTCTGTCACTGTATACTGTATTGCAAGTACTATATTTTAAAGAAGACTATAGTTTACTTGTAACAATAGAACCCCAAACCAACTCAAAATTTTGTATAATACAAGTAGTATTTTCTATAAATCACAAACAGACTGTTGTATATCTTATTAGAATCTCTTTTTTTCTTTTTAATTCTTTTTTCTTTTCAAGAAACATGAAACAAAAAAAAGAAATTTTAAAAGGTTTTATGAAAATGATTAGAAAAAAAGAAAAAACAGAAAAGTAAAATAAAAACACTAACTGCAAAAAAGAAAAGAAATTTAAAATTCAACCACACTATTATAACCTATACAAGACTATTAAAAATTATATACTAGATACAACATTAGTATATCTCTGCTATGAAACTTCACCTTAATATTTAATTTTTTTCTTTAACTAACTCTAAATATTTAAACCAGGGCTCATTCTTGTATACTAATATTATATTTGTTTTTAAATATATAGTTGCATTTTACTAATCCATCTAGATTTGAAATATAAACAATGCTAATCTTTTGGAGAGAGTAAACCAAATCTCACTTTTTACTAAAAATTTTATACAATTAGCAAGAAAATAAGAGAGAAAAAATAAAGAAATCACTTGGCCAAGGTGAGAGTGAAGAAAAGTAAATTGTAAATATTTGTTATTCCCTGGGTCTTTACTACTTCTAGAATGAAGATATGCATATAGAGTTTTGTCAATAGAGCTTGCTTTATTAAAATAAAGCCTCTTCTTAAAAGTGCTATCTGCCTTTTTCTCTTGAGGTTATACTTCTTTTTGGCTTATATGTTAAATATATAGAGAAGTTCTCTAACAGAAAAAGATTAACCTCTACAAAAATTACTGTTATAGTCTAAGAGTTTATAAAGCTTCATCAATAGAGTGGCTCTATCAAAATTTTTTCTATTATTAAGAGTGCTACTTGCTTTTTTCTCTAACAATAGGCTTTTGGTTTGTATACCAAATATAGAGAAAAGTCTCTGAGCTAGATTAACTTTAGTCTACAAACTACTATTATAAGTTTACTTAACTCTAACAAATTTACATTTTTCTTTAGTTAGAAATTTTGGTACAAGTAATTGTCAGAAAGAGTTGATTGAATATTCAAAATATTTTATAAAAATTTATATTATACAACTACTATTAGAATTAAAATAATTTGTTAAACAATACTTTTTAATATAAGTTTGCAAAGTTTTATAATAAATTTTGAATTTGGTAGATAGTTGCTAGCACAACTCTTTCTATTAATTACTTAAACCAAATTTCCTACTAAAGAAAAAAACAAAAAAATTTGTTGGAGAGTTAAGTAGACTATAGTAATAGTTTGTAGTATAAAACAAAAGAGGTTAACTTGTTACTAGAGACTTCTCACTATGTTCATCACACAAGCCAAAAGCCTAGTTAAGAGGAAAATACAAGTAGTACTTTTGGCAATTAGCAAAAAATTTTGGTAAGCAAAGCTTCATTAACAAAGTTCTATAGTTTACAGTTTTATAAGATCTTTAGTAGTGGTTTTTAGAAAATAAAATTAATCTTGGTTCGGAGACTCCTCTTTATATTTAGTATACAAGCTAAAAGTAAAGATACAAAAAAGAAAAAAGGCAGGTAGCACTCTTTACTATACTAAATTTTGGTAGAACAAGAGTTTTATTAATAAAACTACAAAGACTCTTCTCAGAACTTAGAAGTATAACAGTCATTTTTATTTTTGAAAGCTACACTCTTTTAAAATATACAAGTGATACTTTTTATACCTTTTTTTGCTTTTGTGCTAATTTTTTAAAAAAAGTAAAGATTTGGCTTACCTCTTTCAAAAGATCAGCATTGTTTACTTTTCAAATTCAAATAAACTCAGTAAATTGCAATTATGTATTTGTTTATTTTTAAATATAGTGCTATAGTGCGGGACACCTAAAGGTGTAAGTCATGTGACCTGTCCTATTTTAGCTTTAAATTTTAAACCCACCTTAAATCACACAAAAAACCTATTTTTACAAAACCCGGATCACGTGACACAAATGTCACAAGATAAAATTCGGAACCGGTTTCGATTAAACCTAGTTTTACTATAGATAAAACCGATTCCAAATCTAGATTACAAAAAGTGCCGCACTCTAATTTTGATCATCGTGATGTAATTAATTAAATTTTATTTACTTATTATTATTACTTATTTATCATTATTACTTATCATTATTACTTATTTATCGTTATTACTTATCGTTATTAAATTTTACTTTTTAAATTTTAAATTATTTAATTTTATTTAATTTTTTTTTTTTTTTAAATTTATTACTTTATTTAAATTTATTTAAACAAGATTAATTTTCATAACAATGTCCAATTTCTCTTATTCCTTTAACATCTCTCATCTCTGCCAAAAGCTTTCTTCGTGTTCTTTTCTACTCCAATTCCATTACCATAACATACATCAAGTGTAAATATATATTCTGTTTTTTGCTGCTTTTTGACAATACATGTGTGCTTTATGCATATTCGTTTCGACTTTGATTCATCTCTCTCTCTTTCTGTATAAACGAAACTAATTCGTTTTGTGGAATTCTCCTATAGGACTTGAACTTTTTACATGCATACTCTGCTAACTTACCTGTCAATCCTTCACGATATAACTTCATATATCTTTATGATTTTCGAGCATACTTTCTGATTGTAACAACATCTACTAAATCAAGTGCCCATGGAACAGTTTCTTGCAAGCCAGTCCATGTGTAATCGCAATGATCTCTTGCATACTTCTTGGCCGCCCCCAATAACTTTCAATAAAGTTAAGTTTACAGTGAAACTTCGGATAAAAAATGCAGATATGGCTAGCACCTTCGATTAGTTCCACAATAGTGGATTTTTGAGTGACAAAATCCGGTTGAGAAGCCATAATTTTTCTCAAGCAGCAATCTGTTTGACCTGAATCCTCCTTTTTTTTATACTTTAAACAATCTAAATTTATCCCGTCTTTTCAAAGTTCTCTTTCTTCTAACACTTTCTTTATTCCTTTTGGTTTTCCTCTCAAATCGGAGTCAGGATAATTCTCTTCAAATACCATTTCCTGCACTCTTTGTTAGCCATTGAAATCGGTAAAGGTTGTTGATCACGTTATGTTTTGCTTCCCACCAGGACCTTTGTTTATTCGTTGCACTATAAGGGCATCATTTGCAAATGCTCCGTGATTTGTACTGTTATCAAAGGCGAAGACAGCTGTTGTGCCGGGAATTTTGTTTTAAAAATAGGAATCGCTTTTTCCTTAATTTGTTCTAATAAATGTTCAACTGTCCAGAAATTTTCCTCATTCTTACCGGGCTTAAGATAGCAATGTGCTTCTGCAGAAACATTTGGATGGCTTTGTTTTTCCTTTTCACTTAGTTGTAATCGACTACATGGCTCTGAAATAAATTTGCTTACCATAATTGATTTTCTGCTTCCTTTTTTACGCAATGGCATCCACCCATTGTATACCAGATTCCTCTTTTTCCATCATTTGAGTAGTAGATACACTCATCATGAGTAACAAAAATCAACTCTCGCTCACCAACTCGAAGTAATGGCAGAATCGGTTTCATTTTTACTCCTTTATACATTGTCATTCGTTGTTCTAAAACTCTCATTTCTTCTAAAAACCTACTTTGGTATTCAACAATGTCTCTTCGTTCGTGTCCATCAAAGTATATACCCTTTCAATATTTTTCAAACCAATATTCTAAGACATTTAACCATCGTTTAGCAGTTCTCAGGCTAATCGATTTTCTGGTCCCCCTAGTATACTTGGGCAAAATAGCAGAATCAACATACTGCTTAAATTGAAATAGACTAACACCATTTAGCCCTGATTCTTCCCTTATCCATTGTTTGCACTTCAATGCGATATCTTCATCATCTACCAATCGTTTGTATTTTTGATATCAGCCACAAAAGGAGAGCGGAAACTTTTCATGCCATAAATAAAAATTACCAAGAAAGCAGATTCTTCTATATTTGTATGAGCATGGATTGACATAAACTATACCTGCCACAATTTCACTTGCTTTTAACTTTCCATGGCCCTCATATAGCCTTATAAAATATTCATAAATGGCTCATTTTCATTATATTCAAAAGCAGTAAACACTTTTTCATTTTTTAAGAGGTCTTCTTGAAGTTGGGCAATTATATCACCAAATTTATAACCTGCTTCCTCACCACTATTGCAATCTTCATTATCATCGCTATCTTTGCTTTTGTTTTTACTTTCATTAAATTTTGCCAAAATTGAATATTCTGGGAATGCTGATACTAGGAATGCCGATGCTAGAGATGCTGATGCTAGGGATGCCGATGCTGGAGATGCCGATATTGGAAATGCTGATGCTAGGGATGCTGGTGTTAAATGTATTGGTGATGCTGACATTGAAGATCCAAAAAAACTGGTTATTCTGAGAGTTTTTTTAGTGGCACTAGTAAGTATACCAGAGACACCAAATTTGCGATAATAGGTTGATTTTGGTATACCCTTTACTGTCCTTATTTCCATTTTTTTGTTCCATACAAGGGGTATGATAAGTAAACGTTTTTGCGTCATTTCCTCTTCATTAATCACTGTCTTCCTCAGAACTTTGTTCAAAATCCTTTTCTTCTAATCTATTTACTATTCCTTATTTCTTCTAAGCTGCTTTCTTTCATTGTTTGTTATATTCATGAAGTTTAGAAAATTTTTTTCTCTTGGGCATATTCAAGCTTCGTCCAATTTTTTTAAAGTAGGAAGTTTTTTTTTTTTATTTTTTTATTTTTTTTCTCCTTTTTTTTTAAAAAAGTAGTTTCACTTCAAATGATTCTCAAGTGTCTAATCGCACCGTAATCAGTAACTAATTGTTCGTTCAAGGCGTTTTGCTTCGTTTTGTCATGCTAATTCATCTCACTTATTCGTTTTGCTGATTCAATCCGCTAACTTGTCTCATTAATGTTAATTGCAACGCTACTTTTTCTTTGCTCAGTTGTTCAGGTTTAATTATTCAAGTTGACACAATAGCATGAAAAATTTTTAAGCTTTATGGTTGATGCATGATTATCGATAATGCAGTAAATGTGGACTAATAAAATAAAAGTGGATCAAAAATGTGATCAGTTATTAGCCAATCAAATATAAATTTGAATTTGATTAGATAATTTCCGATCATGTTATCTGTCCCATTTTCCATCAATCATATGAAAATACCACCTTTTCAACCAGATATATCTTGATAACCGGTAATTGCAATTCTTAAAAAAGGCCACCATTTTGTAGTAAACTGGTTTGGCTACAAAATAGCAGCTTTTTTTTTCTGGTACTGCATATGTATGATTTTCGATTATGTTTTAAAAATAGTGATGTTTTTAGGTGTCCCGCACCATACTTTACAAAACATGAATTGGTTCTTGGTTAAAGTAATATTTAAAAATAGTTATATAGTTAGAAAGAAAAATTTATGTTAAAGCAAAGCTTTATAGTAAAAATATACAAATATTTTATTTAGTATATAATTTTTATTAGCCTCATATATTAGTAAGTTGAACCAAACACAACATTGCATTTACTAAACAGCAATATATATTTTTTTTTTTGACAATCATGCCACATGCCCTGCTTTTATTGATCATATATGACAATCCAAAGGATTTTTATATTACATCTTATTACTGGAA
>CAJVPY010000409.1:0-27570 GCA_910591965.1 Dentiscutata erythropus | reverse complement strand
AAACCCAATTTTTTATTAATTAAAATTTGCCCCCGACCCTATTCCGATCGATTGACTAAGGCACTTGAGAACACCCTGAATCTAAAAAAAAAAAGGTTGAGGCGAATGAATTGATCGTTATCAAATTATCTGCACGAGCATGTGTTGAATGAAAAAAGATTGCATCACTATAAAAAAATCTATACATTCATACTAATGTTAGAATCTTGATAACTATCTTGGTATTTCAGACATACATACATAAGTACGTACTATCTAAATTTTTGACAAAACGCGTTGTACAGAAATTGAATTTTGGGGATAACCGAAGTTAATCGTAACCGTTACATCATTTTTAAACCCCATCGCAGATCCGTTCAAACGTGGTATGTAAAAGATTTTCGGATATGTACACAATAATATATCAATACATCGTTGTTTTTCCCCAAAAAAATTTCCCCAAAATTTGGAACTGTTTTTGTTCTAAAAAAAACTTACATATATATATGTAAGTTCATTATTTATAAAAAATTTTTTTTTTGTTTTTGAGTACAGATTGAATTCAATTGATTTAGGATAAAATATTTGCATATTATTTCCATTTTTTTCAACCGAAAAATAACTTTATAAATTGTCAAGTACAAATTTATTAATAATTTTAAAAACCCAAAACATTCATTCCTTTATACCATCGTTTAGTCATTTTTTTTAACGATAATGGCACCTCCTGAAACAGATAATTCAGTTATTAATCCTCTTTCTGAAGAATTAAATCTTAACGGAGAGCCTATGATCGTTACTAATGAAAAAGAACATTATCGTGATGATACTCAAAAGATTGTCTTAAAAAAACCAGATACACCTAAAGCTATCGTTTTACATGCAGTCTTTGGAGGCTTGAGTAAGTTATATTTCTTGTATAATCGTATAAAATCGTATAATCACGTGTATATATTTAATATTATTTAATATAAATTTAATTGTTTTAATTTCCATTATTAGGATCCTATTTAATTGCACATGGAATTCGCGGTGGAGTAAATTTTTTGTTGAATTTATTAACACTATTTCGCAAAAGGTTTGCTAAAGTATTATGATCTACATGATTTTTGGTCATTATTGACCGAATTATAAAGTGATCGACTGTGTTTACCTGATATGGGGATTACTAATATAATATAGGAAAGGAACTATCGTACGAGCAATCACTCGTGGATTCTTTGGTCCTGATGCAATTCGATTCGGTGTAGCATTTGGTGGATTCTCTTTCTTGTGGAAACTTATCAATAATAGCTTGCGATATATTAGAAAAAAAGATGATAAATGGAACGCCTTTGTCGCTGGTATTTCTTATTTATAACATTCTTTTATGATATTATTATAAAAAACATTTTACAAATATTTTGTGTATTTCCGAAAGGGTCCATTGCCGGAATATCAGTAGTAGCAGAAAAGCGAGAGAGAAGAATAGCGATCGCACAACAAATGTTTGTACGGTATGTACAGTACGCTTTATATATTATATATATTATATTTAAAATTTATTATATTTATTATATTTACAGTATTAAAAATTTTTTTTCTAACTCTATTTTTTAGTGCAATCCAAGCTCTTTATAAAAGTGGTCGTACGCGAGAATATTTTGACATCCCTCATATAGGTGTTGTTCTCTTTGCATTATCTTGCGGTCAAGTTCTTTATGCATACACGGTACGAAATTTAATATTAGAATATTAGAGATCAAAAAAAATAAATTTTTAGTAACACTAATTTTTTTTTATATGGATTGTTAGATGCAACCTACAACCATCCCCCCAGATTTTTTAAAATTCATGATTAAAACCGCACGTGTTCCAAAAGACACTTTGGACTTGAATTTAAAACATGTTCGTGGAGAGAGCATAACTTTAGATGATGCGTTGCGCATCGTAACAAAGGGCAAGGGAACAAAAAATGCGTTTGAGGTAGCATCAAATTTGCCACCTAATCCAATAACACTTCCCTGGTAAGTTAAACCTTCCTTTTTTTAATGATAAAGATGAAAATAACTAATATTTTTATCCTAATGTTTTTTTACAGCGAACTAGTGCATCCTAAATTTGATTCATGTATATATACAACTAGTGAAAGATTTCTCCGAGTGTTTAAAACAATTTGCCCTGTTTACGCTACACTCAACATCGTACCAATGTTTGTTTTTAAAATAAATCAATTCCTAAAAGAGTAAGTAAATTAAATTAATTTCATTAATTTCATTAATAATTTTTTAATATATATTTAACGTTTCGATATTCATCTCATCTTTCCTTTTTAATTCAAAAATAGTCCATACACTTTAATTAGAAAGTGTGTGCAAAATACGGTTCGGTCAAGTACCTTTCTTGCAGTATTTGTGTCAACTTATCAAAGTCAAATCTGCATTCATCGCAATCTTGTTAAAAATATTGGTTTAAATTTTAATTCCAAATATTTATATTGGCTTACTGGAGTGATTTCTGGACTTACGATCTTAATTGAACATAAAAATAGAAGAAGTGATTTGACAGTATATGTTGTACCTAAGGCTGTAGAAAGTTTGTACAAGATCATGTGCCAAAAGAATTGTATTTTTGAGTTACATAGAACTGCCGAAATTTGGTTTTTCTCAGCGGCCATGGGAGTTATAATGGTAAATTTATATATATATATATATATATATTTTCTCGAATGTTTTTCAAAAAAATAAAAAATGTAAATTAAAGATGTTTGTTTTTTTTAGGCATGCTTCCAACATGAACCAAAAGTTATAAGTCCAATGACAAAAACTCTTTTGCGTGGATTTTTTGGAAACAATTAAAATTATGAGAAAACAAAGAAAACAAAAAAATTATTAAATAACTTACGTTTAAGTAATCTATGAGTAAGATATTCAAAATATTATAACATTTATATGCGTCTTAAAATAAGTACACCTTATGTGAAATTGTACAGTATTATGAATATTTTTGGATAGAAATTTTCTCGTGATATTCTTTCAATGAATTCAATTAGTTCAATTAGTTCAATTAGTTCAATTAATTCGTATATGCTTCTAAAGAAAGTTTTAATAAAAATAAATTTCAATAGCTAAAAGTTGCTTTTTAAAATTTTAATTTATAATAGTTCCTATTCTAATTTAGTATCAATGTTTGATAAATGTGAATCATTGATGATTTTTATTCTCTTTATAATCACCTAAAATGATTGCTATCGCGTGAAACTAATTTTGATGATAACCATAATTTGGATCATCCTCTCCTCGATTGGTTTGGTTGATCGGTCGTATGTTGATGTTAATCGTCATGTGTAAATCTAATTAGTATTATTTTTCCACGCGCGGTCACTGTGCAATCCCGTTACTTAAAACGTTCCGAGTCCATCATTATATTTAATTTTTAAATAATTTTTGGAAATGCAAAAATTATTAAAAAGTCCCAGTTAACGCATAATATGTTTTAAGCGAATCTTTCGTCATGACGCTGCGGTCAAATATTCATTCTTTTAAGACGATTTTCGCAAAACCAATGTCTCTTATTCTTTTATGGATTATTCTATTATCGGAATTTTTATGTGAAGCTTTAGTCCAAATTGATATACCAACAATGGTTAACGGTTCTTACGATTCCACTATATTATCATCAAACTGTTCTCTTCCTTTAATATGGTATTCAGGACCTTTCGAAGAAGGCATGATATGTAACGGAAGTTGTTGTTTAAGTTGTCCTTATTTGGACAATTTTTATCCTGAAAATGATATAAAAAATGCATTTGAAATATTTGCAATATTTGGAATTATCTCTTTCTTTTTAATGTTACTTTTATCGGTGCTTTTTTTACTTTTGCCAAGTCAAAGAAGAAATCCTACGGCAAAGCAACTCTTGTTACCTTTGGCATTGAGTGTCTGTTATTTTGAAGGTTCAGAGTTCTTTACAATACAGCAACAAAATAGTCAGGTTAGTTTATATTCCCGTTTCCTGCGTCATGTGATTATTGCTTCGTATTGATTTTACGTACGTATATTTTAGTGCATCAACAATATAAGGAGAGCAAATTTAGAAAATCCTATGTGTAAAACTCAAGGTAATTTTTTTTTTCAATTGAATTTTTTTTTCAATTGAATTCGTTATTCATTTTACATTTTATTTCTAGCAATTTTTACTCTTGGTGGAGCGTATGCAATAGCAATTTGTTCCTCACTTTTGATGATACATCTTCATTTAGTGAGTAATTAATTAACATTGAAAATTTTTTTTAAATAAAATGTCTAATCAGTTTTATATCTCTTTAAAAAGATATCAATATGGAAATCTGACTTTATAACTAGACATATAAAGATTTTTCACGCGTTAACTATTATCATCACATTAACTGCTACCATATTACCAATTGTATTAAATAAAGTTGAAGCAACCAATATTTGTTTTGTTTCTACACAATACTCCCCAGTATATTTTCTTCCTTTGTCCTTTATTTATCTTGCACTTTTTTTACATATGATAACATTTATTTATATGGCTAAAGTAAGATTATTTTGCATTTTTATAATTTATATATACTATGTATGACTCATAGAGATCATGTGAGTTTAGCAGGCTATATTAAATATAAGTACTCATGAATTCAAAAATATATACATGTAGGTTACTTTCAGAGCAAACTGGAGGAGAGATGAACCTGATAATAGAACAACAGTAAGATTGTCATTTTTTGAAGCACAACAAACCTTAACACATGTAAGAAATATAATACGAATTCAATGGCGTGCTTCATTAGGCGCGTTTTTAATGTTAACTGTTTACTTGGTAAACTGGGTAACCTGTCTTTTTTTTTTTTTATATTTTATTTTTTCGTTTGTATTTTATGAACAAGTAAAACTAATATATGCATAACCCTAACCATAACTTATATTAATATAGATCTTTTACACATATAAATTACCTCATCTCGGAAATGAAATAGAATCTGAGTGGCTTCAACAATGGAATCAATGTCTTGCAAATGGAACTCAGTCAACTTGCGCAGTTTATGCTAATGATCATGTTCCAAGTTATAATTGGATAATAACAATATTATTCTTTAATCGATTTTGTGGTATTTTAATATTTTTTCTTTTTGCTGGAAAAAAGACAATATTCATAGAATTATGGGAATGTGTAACAAGAAAACCAAGACCAACATCAATACATTCTAATCCATCAGTTACCGAAAGGAGACGTTCAAATACGGGGAATTCAATGAAAAAGAGATTATCTATTATTTCAATATCATCAGGACGGGAAAATACACCTGTATCAACATCATTAAATTCAAGTTTAAGTGCTCCTTATCCAACTTCTATTTTAATGGGTTCAAATGAAGATTATCCATTTAAAGTTGATAAATCTTCAAAACGTCTTACTTTCTCTTCATTCACAACTGATAATAATTATGTAATTGAACCTGCTAAAACTAGGGATTCATTAACATATGCTATAACAAGATATAATGACTCGGTTAATCAAAATGAAACGTTCGATAATGAACAAGATTCATTGGCAGAAATAATTGAAAAGTATAAAACTTTTGAAAATAATGAAATTAAGGAAAATAATGAAAACAATGAAAAAAATGAAAAAAATGAAAATAATGAAACAACCTTAACAATTCTTCCTCCACAAGACAATGATACAATATCAAATAATGACAATAGCAATCATATTTCAACAATGTCAATATTATAATATATACTAGGAAACAGGTGCATACATACGTACGTACGTCGGAGCTAAAAATAAAAGTAAATATATTGGTTAATATTGATCTCGTTTAAAAATAGGTGCGAATGGATTCGAATAGGTGCGAATGGATTCGAATAGGTGCGAATGGATGCGAATAGGTGCGAATAGGTGCGAACAGGTGCGAACATAAACACGCACACAAAATCTGATCTATCTATCACTCCCTCATAATATTCTCCGCATAATTAGAAACAAATTCATATATATATAAATAATAATGACAATCAATTTATATTTATTTATTTATTTATTTTGTTTATTTATTTATTTATATAGTAATTTATTTGATTATCTTTCATGTATAAATATTACCTATATGGTGTTATATATGTAATATTTTTTGATGTGTTTATTTTTCGAGTTTTTTTTTTTTTTTTTTTTTAACTATTATAAAAAATTTATAAATATTTAAATATACGTGTACAATCATAATATATGTATAATTATAAATTTTTATTTAAACAATTTAAAATTTTTTCTTCCATTTTTCTAATACTTTCAATATTACTAATCATTGAAGTCATAAAATAGATGACATTTCCTAAAGGTCTTGCTAATATTGAAATATCGTCAGAATCGCTTGAAAGTTGGTTTATAATCGTTGATGAAACATCCGACGAATAACCTATGTTAAAGAAATGCATTGATCAAAATTAAATAAAAATAAAAATAAAATAAAAAATTTTAATCTGATGAAATCATACCACTTTTATGAACGTCCTTTAGTTCAATCGCCAATAATGATCCTAATGCAAATACACCTTCAACATTTTCCATGCACGATATTTTTCCCACAACCTTATGTACACATAGTAGAAATTAATATTAGCAAATTTTCTCTAGAGTCATATAGGTAAGAATAATTTACAAACCTCTTTACTCCACATGCTCCAAAATTGATTATCCTCATTAGTATTCCAATTTTCTCTTCCAATTTTCCAATCATTACTAGTTTTATTTAAATTTTCATATTCTTCAAGCGACGTGTTAGCCACCATACATCCGATTGGATGTGCAGTATAAGAATGTCCATGAAGTAATGAATTTAATTTACTTTTACCAAGAAAGGTTGAAAATATTGATGAAGATGTTAAAGTTACCGCCAATGGTATTAAACCACCCGTTAATAATTTAGCATAAGACGCTATATCTGGGGTCTAATAATAATCAAATATTTATATAATAAAATTTTTTTTGTAAGTTTACAAATTTAAACTTAAAAAAAAATTTATAAAATTTGATTAATTCTTACCACACCCAACGCTTTAGCACCACTTAATTGACCTAATCTCCAAAAGCCTGTAAAAACTTCATCATAAATAATAGGTAATCCTTTCCAATCATTATTATCATTTTTTTCGTTTTTCATATTATCACCCCAATTTTCAATCCATCCATCCCATTCTCTAACAAATTCTACAAGTAATTTTTGAAATAATGGATCAACAAATATCATACCACCTGCACCCATTACAATTGGTTCAAATATTAAAGCACCAAATTTATTTCCTTCTTTAATATAACGAGTAATGGTTTCTTTAATATGATTTTTATAAATTAAAGAAACTGGATCTGAAATTGATCGTTCTGAAGAAAATATTGATGATAATGAAGGATAATGTATTATTTGATTTGAAAAAGGTATATGTAGATTATAAACATTATTTTTTAACAAAATTCGCGGTGGATGAAACCATTTTCCTCTTGGTTCGTACCTATATAAATGATAAAAGATAAATTATAAAAGTTATATACTTTTTCTAAATAAAACAAATATATATAACTTTTATTTAAAATTTACCAAGAAACTGCTTTATTAAAAGGATTTGGATAACAAGCATCCATAGCACCAATAGTATCACCATGATAAGAACCGTGTAAACCCAAAATTTTTATTTTTTGAAAATCATCATCTTGATCATTAAAATATCTTTTCCAAGTAGAGTGTAAAGCCATTTTTAACGCAACTTCTACAGCTGTACTACCATTATCAGAAAAAAATACACGAGTTGCCCAATTATTTCCTATTGTATTTAATAAAGTTTGTGAAAGTGAGAGAGAAGGTTCATGAATACATTCAGGAAAAAGTACATGACCGTATCTTCCGGCCGCGTATGATGCTGATAATGATAATTTTGATGAACCATGGCCTAGACCTATTATTAAAAAATATGGAGAAAAGAAAATTATTGAATTATCAAAATAACTATCAAATAATTATTAAATAATAATTATTACCTTGTGTCCACCAGCTCGACGAAGCATCAAACATTTCTTTCATATTTCCATCATTCTTCGAATTTTTATCACCTTCCTTATCATAAATAATCATAAAATCCTTATATGCTGAATCAATGACGTTAACCTTATCAACCTTTTCATGTTGTGTAAAAGGCCACCAAACAACTTCTTTGCTACGTTCTGCCATCTCATTTAATCTATTGAACCTTGCATTATGCCAATTTTCCAAACTTTCCAAAATATTATTAAAATCATCTTCAATTTCATCAAAATATTTCTTTAGTTGATGAATATCGTCATTTTTATTTAAAGAGTTTATAGGTGGAGGAGGAGGAATTGTTTTTATAAAAATGTTATTAATATCATTAATATTAATATTAATATTAATATTAATATTATTATTATTTAAATTTTTTTGAAAATAATTTTGGAGAAAAGTATGATTTTGATATTGAGAATTATCGAATAATAATATTATTGGTATATCATATCCACGTAAACGTAAGGATTCGAAGGAAGAAATTGTTGTTGATATTCCACCTAAATTACTATCACCGATTAAAATTGTTGGAAGACGAAGAGGTCTATAAAATTCGGATTGAATAGTTCCTAATTATAATAATCATAATAATCATATAATAATCATTTTATAAATTATATATTTTTTTTGTATATATATTTTTTTTCGACAACATTTTTTATTAAAAATTTACCAGACATAATTGGACTAGTCACTCCTTTATTTATTTTTAGTTTGTTAATTTTTAATTATTAAATTAATTATAAAAAATTCATCCATGCTTGAATGTTGAATGACGAAGATTACCCCCTGCTGTTTCTAAAAACAAAGTTCCCCCACCGTGACTAGCATCGATCGCGCATTCAGTTATATGACTTTTTGTAGCCAGCAATACATCATCATCTTTAGGTACCTAATTAATAAAAAAAAAAAAATCTTTTAAAAATACATATATATATGTATATACATATTACAATATTTATACTAACATGAAAAAAATTACCAAACTTTTATCTACAGCAAGATGTGGACTTAATGGTTTTTCATATTTAAATAAAGTAGAAGTTTTAACAATCATTTCCGAATTCAAAAAACATGATATAAAATTTTCATCACTAGATTCCGAATAACCTGTTTGTATAGGTTTAAGGTAATAAGTTTTATGATGTTTAATATTAATATTAGTGTTAATATTATTAGTATTAATATTCGTGTTAATATTATTCGCGTTAATATTATTCGCGTTAATATTCGCGTTAATATTTAAATTATTGTTATTAATTTTTTTTTTAAAATTTTTAAATTTTAAAGCAGATGAACGACATAATCCTGTAGAAAATATTGTTTTTCCAAGGTTAGTATTCGCAGCAAAAATTTGATAAATTTGAAAATTTCTAGTAGGATGATACATTATCGTATCGTTATAGGTTTTTTTTAGAAATAAAAAAAAAAAAAAAAAAAAAAACAACGTATATCATATTTAAAAAAAAAAAATTTTTTTTGATAATGATAATCAGTGGTACACAACCACACAACTTTTTTCAATTCTTCCTTATACAGTAAAGACAGATATTAATGATACTGAGCAGTTGAATACATAATTTCTGAATTTAAAATACATAATTAAAGAATATATATATATATAATTACACAGTACGAAAGATAAAGGGGTAACAGTAACGGTAAAAGGTAATTAAAGGTTAATCATTCAATATCGATATCGAAATCATATGTGTCTGTATATGTTTCTGTACCTGCACAATAATCAGGTGGAGGGGGTATCATCGAAGCATAAATGTATGCAGGTGGTTCATCAACGGAACTATAAGAAGGAGCTTGTTGTCTTGGTGTATGGGGTTTTGTAGTAATAATTATAGGGATTTCAATGTTCAATGATTTAGTATTAGGTTTTGATTCATTTCTAGTATTTCTAGTATTTCGTTCAGTTCTTGATTGTGATAAGTAACTAGAAATAGAAAATGTTCTGGAATTCGAAGAAGGTAATAAAGAACGGGCACGGAGGGATCTACGACGTTCGACTGGAGGTGGACCTGCAGGAGAAGAAAATCTGCGACTAATATGTGTTGAATCATTTGGATGAGAATCTGACCAAGAATCATTATTATTATTATTATTATTATTAGATTCAGGTGAATCATTGATTTTAATTGTTAAAGCAAGTTTGTGCTTAACGTTAATTAATTGAGAATCTAAATCACAATTAACCCAAGGGCAGAGTCGAAAATCAATAGATATAGGATCCGAAGAGTTGTGAAAGAATTGATCTAAAAGTATTGTTTTCGTTCCAAGTGGAAATTTATCTTCTTTAACACTTGCAATGAATGTCTTTGCATAACTTTCAGTCGTATGATAATGAATTTGTTCTTTTATACCATATTCGATAGATTCAAAAAAAGTTTCAGAATTTAAAGGTTTTAAATTTAAATTTGCGGAAACTAGACCACCTTCACGATAAGCCATAATGGGAGTACTAATTTGGAATTGAATCCGATCATCCAGAATTCCTTCGTTGAAATTAGATTGATTAGATAATGGTATTTCTTCATTTATAAGACACCTTTTTAGAGTAACCGGTTTTTTTACCAAAATATTACTATGAAATAATGGAAGAGCAAGGATCGCATTACAGGAATATTCAATTTTTCCACGTGCACCTTTAAATGATGAAGGTAAATAGCCAGGAATATCAAAGTCGAATTCATATTCATAGGTTCCAGGAGGAATTTTTCTATTTGATGATCGAGAATTGTGAAATATGCATTGTTTTCGATAAATTGTTTGTGATTCGCGATCTAAATAAAACAAATAAATAAAAATAAAAAAAAAAGAAAAAAATTTTTTTACAGTAGACATATTTGTTATCGTTATACTCCCAAATTGGAATTTGCCCCGATTGGAAACTTTGACCAAACTTAAACCTTTTAGATTCTGATTCTGGTCAAAAATTCTTATCCGGAACAGCCCAATCTACAGTAGTAGTAACCGATATATATATACGTAGTATATTTAATAAATATATTGATATGTACATTCTGGATTTGAAGAAGACATCATAGGTCCACAAGAGACAGATGATTTTCCAATGAACACGAACATTAAATGTTTTGGCGAAATAGGCTTTTGATTTTTAAGAACCAATTTCCCTTTTAGTTTACATCCAATAGATTCTTCAGGATTTCCATACATAATGCCGCTAAAGTCATCTAAAATTATTTCAAGAGAAATGTTTTTCTGTTTAAACATGATGAATGTGTGTGACAAATGTTTCTGTTAAATAAAAATATTCTAATAGTTATAGAGTTTGGAAAGTTTGATAAAATTTACTAATAATTTTTTTATTAAACAAAACAACTTGTCAAAGTGTTTTTTGTAGGATCGAAAAAAAAAATTTTTTTCAAGATTGAGAAATTTTAGTTCTTAAAAAGCATTACAAAAAAGTCATCCTTATCTCTGACTATCACACAGGAGCTTGGATTGACATTATAATCAAAAACTTTAGAGAACTAATTAATATACTATTTTTGCAGATTGAGAAAATTATCGTTAAAAAAATTTCAAAAAGGAAATTATATTAATCGTGAAAAAATGAAATGATTGGAGAAAATGTTATAAACGTGACTCTAAAAAAAAATGAATATAAGTGAGTTTCCTTTGCCAAGAAGTATACACGGATATATATATAGATATGATTTGTATACATATAACGAAAAAATTTAAAAAAAATATATATTTTTTAAATTTCGGAAGAATCATTTGACCTTTCGAAAATCACACTTATGTACGTACTACACGTCCACATGTACGCACGCGACAATCGATACATCCCTAATCTTTTTTAAGATTTTCATAATATTATGACTAGTTTTATATATATATATTTATATACATAACTGATAAATTTATACATAAATTTATACATAAATTTATACATAGATTTATATATAGATTCGTATATAGAACTAATTTTTTACCCCTTATAACAAGTATTTACTGTTAACTTAATTAACTTAATATCGATAATTTTTAAAGGAATCTTTTCCTTTTTTGATTTCTTATAGGATTCCGGGAATCTTAACAAAAGCGAAAGTCACTAATGGAATTACATCTGTATCACAAGGGCGATAATTGATAATTATGTAATTTTTTTGAACATATCTCATACCAGATACTGTGTACAAGCGTGTATATCGTGTAATACATAATGTATGATATTGTAGGATGACATACGTACGTCGTACGTACATACGTAGCCAATTCTTAATCAGTTCATGAAGGAGAGCTTTTGTTAATAAATTTAACATTCTTGGGGCAATTTAATAATCAATGGTAATTAATCAATTATGAAAAAATCAATTATTCTTTATAAAAAAAAATAACCGTTTTTAAGATGCATTATTTCATCATTTCTATTCATACATTGTCACCTGTACAAATAAATGTACATATGTAAATATCATGTGGCACTTTCCGTACTTTATCTTGAATGCCATCCCTTCTTTGATAACGATAGGAAAATTATTAAAATAATAGCGATAGAGATGGTTATTCAGAATTTCGTTATCTTGTAATGCAAAATGATGTACGGCTGAGTAAAAAAGCCTTTGTAATTCACCCATCTAGAATTAAAATAAAAAAAGTGTATTCTATGTATATACTGTACTATAAGTACATACTTACTTGTTAGTGTGACAACGTACGTACTTACTGTATGAATGTATTTATATCAAATATATCAAATATATCAAATATATCAAATATGCGTACATGATAAAAAGATCTATAAAAATTTTAGTGTTATCAATAGATGGTAGGAAAAATAGTAACTTTGATAATTTATGATTTCATATCTTAATATATATATTTGCTACAATATTGTACAGTATATATCTATCAAATCAATATTGATAACTAAGAGAAAAAGATTTATTTGTTTAAGTATAAGTATTACGTAATTTTAAACTTTTTTTTCGGATAGATATAATAGCAATCTTTTTTTTTTTGAATTAATTAATACTTTACTATAAAAAAAAAAAAAATTTTTTTTAAAGATAATCTTAACTTTAAAACGCGTATTGAATTATATTAAAAAAAAATTATATTAAAAATTAGGAATTTATAACCTAAATTATAAACCATATATACTTAATATAATATATAAAATTGTATACAATTACAAAGTTTAATTCATTTTAACTTTATATTACTGTATATATTATTAACAAAAATGCATTTAATCTATTGTTAATTTACGAACTAACCTATTATATTCTACTATACTTTTTTCGTGTGGTTTTTATAGTACGTACTACTATTGCTAATACTGCTAATTCTGCTAATACTGCTAATACGCAATAAAAACATTTAGTACGCAATATGCATATAATACATATTTACTATTGTTATAATACTGTTTCTAATAGTAAATTACATGATGACACCTTTTCTGATAATAATATATGCAGTGGAAATTAAATGCATTGAACGAACATGTTAAATAAGAGCTTTAGTAAGTGATACGTGTCACGATAATTGAACTATATGATCACGCGTTATGTTCGCGCGAAAAACCATATTATTTCCATATTATTTAAAAAAAACAATATTTACAATAATTACAATAATTACACTTCGCACTAAAAGAAACCACCTTTTTTAAATTTTATTTTTTGTTTGTAATGAAAAAAAACACTAATTCGATTCTGTGAAAAAAAAAAAAAAGTTTTATCGTTTTCGTATCTAACTCCAATATCACCTCTCAAAGGTAATAAAAAAAATATATAAAATCGAAAAAAAATCTCGTATATCTTATTAATAGGAACGCGAAAATATTAATGGTCAATGAGAATTTAAATTAGTATCGACCATCTTTTTTTATATTTTAAATAGTCTAAATATAATTCTCGATAAAAATAAAAGTCGAGGAAATTAAGCATTAATACACGTATAATGCATGTAAATGTTTTTTTTTTTTTGATTCTTGAATTGTATTTTTTTGTGCATATATGAAAATATAAGCACGAAACTTAATGTGAGGAAAGAGTCTATAATGTGTAATATTTTTTTGTTTTAAAAGCAAAAGGTATGAAGAAAAAATTTTTTTTGTTTTTTTTTGCATAATGTTTGATTCTTTCTTTTAAAAAAAAAATCGAATTTAACGCTAATTCTATAATTAACGTTAATCTATTTTTTTAACGAAAACGAAAGTTTTTTTTTTTTTTAAAAAAAAAAAGATCGCTCGAATAGCGAAAGTTTTTTTTTTGATAATCATTCGGTATCTTCTCTTGAACGCCATTTCATAACATTCCATAAACCGTAGATTAATTCAGCTTGTTTACGCGCTTCAACGGCAATAAGGTTTACGTGGCATTTATCTTCGGAACTAAATTCAAATCCCATATCTGACCAATCGTCAATAGTAATATCTTCTGGTGTACAACACAATTTCCTTATATATGATTTAAATTTATTATTAAGTAAATAATCAAGGTCCTCATAAGAATAATCATCTTTGAAAAGTCCGAATAAACGTAACACGTAAAACCAGATTGCTTGTCGAAAGGGTAGTGTATCTAAATCGGTATTTGATTTTGTGTATGAACGGAATAAACTAAAAAAAAAAAAAAAAAACAATAAATCAATGTTTAAATTTCTGAATTTCGTGTAATACATAATATATATTTTATTTTTTGTGAATTTTACTTACCTATAATCTGTAAGATCTCGAATTTCAGTAAATTCTTGATCCAAGAGCTCACCTACACCCGGTAAAGGATTGCTCACCATCTCTACACCATGATCTTCCCAACAATATTCTTGAAGTTTAAATAAAGAATTTTCTATGGGAAAATCAGAATAAGGTGTTTCAACGGTAAGATCAAGAAAAATAGAAAAGTCTTCTGTGTCATGAGCGCCTGGAGGCGGTATTGTGATGTTATTTTTCATGAAACTGGTTGTTGTTTCTGTCTCATCACGTGATAATGAAGTGGTGGTAACGTTTGGCGCTATATATATAAAAAATTATATTAAATGAATGAATAATTTAATTTAATTGATTTTACTCTTACTTTTATCTTTTACTCACTTTCTTCAATTTCGGTGTTTTCGTCATCTTTTGATTCTTCTTCATTAATTGACGCAGAACTTTCGCGTTTACTTTTCAACCTTTCTATTAATTGACTAGTATCTAAAGTATTTTCATCACCAGTAATAGATGATCGATTATTTTGTGTAGGTAATGAATGTTCATCATTATCATTTGATATTAAATCAGAATTTGTTTTAGCATTTGAATTCGGTATAACTACTCCTAAACCAGCAGCTACATCAGGACGAATTTTTTCGGTTGAATCCAAAATTCCATAAGAAGAAAATTCTGAATCATCACATCCAAATAAATTTGGATTAAATTCTGATGGCATATAATTTCCACCTTTTGTATCATATTCAGGTACAATACCACATCCCATAACAAAACTACTTAAACTATGAAAAGTTGCAAGAACTAAAATTACATGAATTACATCGGAACGTTTCCAATAACCATTAGGATTATTTGCACATTTTATAAGTTCATCAATATGACTTGGTCTAAGATCCCACGGTTTATGAGCCAAGATAGAATTCAATCTAGCTAAACTTTTTATTTTTTCCGATGCATATTGTAAACCTTCAAGCCATCGTGCATCACCATTTTGATTTATAAAATCATGTTTGAATAGTGATACAAGGTATTGACATTTGTGCTGAGATGCAGCCTGTTTTTTAAAAAAAAAAATAATAAAAAGAATAAGAGAAGAAATAATATAAGATGTGATGAGAAATAAGGCGATGTGAGAAAATAAAAAAACAATAAATGATAAAAATAAAAACGAAGCAATAAATGACAAAAATATGAAAACAAATAATAATAGTAATAAATAACGATAAATAATAAATTAAAATATAAAAGGAAAGAAAGAAAAAAAAATTAAAATTAAAATATACAATAATAAAGTCAAATAAATAAAATAAAGAAAAAAATAAATAAATACCATTATTCCAATATATAATCGTTCATCAACTTTTACAGGACAACTAACATCTTCAACAATTTTACAAAAGGAAGCTTGATACTTTTCCAAAAAGCTTGGAAAATAAGACAAAATTCTATGTAAATGACTTATTCTTCCAACGCTAGCAAAAGTTTCAAGAATTAAACGTCTAACAGGTTCATCAGGTTGTCTTCCTACAAAAGTATTTGGAGATGATGTCGACGATATGTTAGAGGATGATATTCGATCGTCCGAGGGTGGTTGTAATGGCGTTGATGGAGTAGTTGAGAAAGGAGAATATTGTTCATTTGACCATTTAAGAGTCAATATCTCCTCAGCAGGTATAAAATACGAAGGATACGGATAAATTGGTGCCGGTACCTGTACACCCATCGCCTTATTAAAACGTAAAAAATTATAACAAAATTTTTTTTTGTTAAAAATCAATTTTATTATTATTATTAATTTTTTAAAAAATTCATTTCAAATATTTCATTAACAAATTTTTTTTTTTTTTTTTTTTTATTATTAAGAAACTGTATTTATGAATTATTTTTGGTGGTTATTGCTTGGGTAATGTGTGTTAATCGTTATGTTATGTGTTAATCGTTATACGTTAATCGTTTGTTAATCGTTAATGTTGTTAATCGTTATGTTAATCGTATATGATCATTACGTGTTAATCCAGTAATCGTTATCATTATAAAAACAACACATCAATATCTTCGATCTTGCAAGGTTATCATTCGCAGAATTTTTTTTGTTTTTTTTTTAGATTTTTTTTTTTTTCTTTTTTTTTTTTGATTTTTTTTTGTGATTTCTTTCTTTTTCTTTTTTTTTTTGCGTAGACATCGTATGATATCAAGAATAAATACGATAAACATCAAACGATAAGCAAAAAAAAAAAAAAAGATTTGATGAATTTTTTCGGGAGTTGGGTTGGAAACGTCACACTGAATAAAACTGAATAAAATAATGAAAAATTAAGAATGATTGTATGTTGAAAGATTCAAACCGCTAAGCAACAAAAAAAAAAATAATAATAAAAAAAAAAATAAAAAAAAAATAAAGAAAATAATAAAAATTATAAAAATACTTAAAAGAGAAAAAAAGAAAAAGCAATGACTTACTTTGCAGCTACTTTAAAAGCCCGTTCTAAAAAGACAAATCAAACAAATTATATGATATCGACTTTATCGATATACTTAAATGCCTTACGCACGTGAACAACGCTTACACGTGACATAGGAGAAAAGCAAATTTTTTTTTTTGCAGGAAAAAAAAAAGCCTCTTTTTTTGCCATCACAAGCATACCACCAAAAAAATAAATTTACAAGAGAACTAAAAAGGTCACAATAGGAAGATGTAAAAAAAAAAGCTTACCCATAAGTCTAACAAAAATTTTCTAAAAGTTCGACGAACATCATCAAAGGGACAGTCAATAGACATGCGTAAAATAGTGTAAATATGATGTTTAAGAGCTTTTTCAGTATTTCCATCATAATTATCTTGATCTATAGAGCATCTTCGAGGAATACTATCAGTTCTTAGAGCCGAAGAATTATTAGGACTGTCTTTAGATATAAAAATATCATCAGAGAGGAGGGTATCGGAAGAAGTAAGGTCACCAGAGAGAGCAGTAGCAAGATTAATAATACTAGTAACATTACCACCAGCACTGGGAGAAACAGCGTACGAAGAAACCGAACCCGAAGGAGTATCATCAGTGAATATGGGAGAAGAAGTCAAAGAAGCAGGATGATTTACCGTAATACTACCATCAGACACCGAAGACCTTTTAGAAGTAGCACAAGGTGGAGAAGGTTCTTGAGATTCAGAAGAAAAATCAGAAGAATAACAATCTTTTGCCCAATTCTTTACAACGTCAATAATTTTATCCAATTGTTTTGTACGGTCATTTTGGTTATCACTTAATAAAGGTCGAAATAATACAGTTTGAAACCGAGAAACGGTCAAATCCATTATAATTTTTTGATCATCATCATCTGAAGGTGAAGTTGAAATGTGGTCGGGAGCATATATAGACATTATGAAAGTAAGGTAAAAAGATTTTTTAAATTTATAAAAAAAAAAAATTTATAAAAATAAAAAAATCAGACCCAATAATGATATAATGATTTGTGAGGAGGAAGGGAATTTTTTTTTTTTTTTAAAAAAAAAAAAAAGAAAATTTTTTTTCTTTTTCTTTTTTTTTTCTTTTTTTTTTTTTGAACAATAATGATGGAAAGAAAAAAAAAAAAAAAATTAGGTTGAAATAGACGATAAAAAAAAAAAGGAACCAAAAAAAAAATTAACGAGAAGAATAATGAAAAGAATAACGAGAAGAATTAAAAGGGAAAAGAATGGAAACGCCAAAGGATAAAAAAGTAGAAAATCGCAAGTTTATCCTTTACAGCAGAGATATACGAAAAGACAACTTGCAAGAAATGATACCATTCAAAAAAAGAAAAGTATTTATAATTTTTTTATAATAGGGTAAGTTATTATAAAGTTTAAAAGAAATGTGTGACAACAAATACAAATCCGGTACAAAGCAAGTATGTAGAAAATCCTGAAATCACAACAAAAAAAACTAACGTAATTATGCAAAAGAACGGCGGGAGTTTCAAGTTTTCTTGATTTTATAGTTGCTTCGAGAAAAAAAGAAGAAAGAAGATCAATTACTCAAGTTTAAATAAAAATTTGCAAAATAAAAATTTAACTACATGGTATAAATAGTGACTACATGATGACCAGATAATTTTAAGAATAATATATATAAATACGTAATTAAATATGTAATAAAGTAATAAAGTAATAAAGCAATATAATAGTTATAATATCGCTATAATCGTTATAAAATCGTATGATAGTAGCAGCATAATAGTTGCGGTAATAGATTATAGCAATATAGTAATGGCGGTAATATAAAAATGTAATATATGGTATGATAAGTATGAATAAGTATGAATAAGTATGAAAGTATGATGGTAACGGTAATAAAAGTAATAAAAGTAAGTAATAAAAGTAATAACAGATAATAGTAATACGTAACAGTAGTTGAAAATAAAATGACAGTAATATACTGTATATATGTATATATCTTAATAATAACAATAATGTAGAATTATAATAAATAGTAATACATAAAAATTGACATTAAGGTAACTGTAACAGTAATGGTACTCAGTAAATGTTAATGTCAGCAAAAAAGTGATCGTGTTGTATGTATAACGATAAATAAAATTCATGTCATACGTATTAGTGAAATTAGTAAATTTAGTAAAAAATCGGTAACAGGTAATAAAATTAATAAAAAAATTAGTAAAATTAGTAAAATTAGTGAGATTAGTGGAAATTAATGTAACAATTTATACTGCGTGAAAAGTATCACGATGCTTGTGTAAGTAAAAATAATAAAAAATAAAAATGATTGATTTATTTGGTTTAAAAGAACGAGTAATTCACTTATTTTCAAATTCAGATGACCAAGAAAGGACCTTGGGCTTTGTGGGGAAAGACACAAAATAACCATTGAATATAATATAATTGTTTGTTAACGTTTATAAATTTTATAATGTTTTTTATTACCAGTTACTATATAATAAAGAAGAACGTACGTCGGGTACAGTACTCTAGTATGTATGTAGGTACGTACATACGTACGTAGAATCGTAGAACATCAATAATAGCAATAATAGCAATAGTAATGTAGTAGAATACAAAAATACAAGAATACAAACATAAGCATAAATAAATAAATGAATCGGTAATCGATTGCAAGGTTGTGAAAGAGCAAGTACATACATAAATACATAAAATTTTTTAATAATAAACAAAAACGAATAAACAACGACGATACGTATAAATAAATAAACAATTTACATAAATTTACGTACAGAAATAACTTAATAAAACTTGATAATAAATCTAAAAAGAAGAGAAATCGAATGATCATTTGAACCATTTAAGGTGATGTCTATTGTAAGGTTCCACGTGTACCACATATAAGACCATCCAAAAACTCAATACGGGAATTCTTGTGTTTCACAATTTTTTTGATTCTTCGGAAAAAAAAATATACTACGTAATATACGTAATGTGTAATATATCTTTTTTTTTTCAAGATTGAATGAATGGTAAGAATGAATATAGCTTATTCATGCAAAGTTATGCATTATGACGGATATGTGCTTTGCTGTTTCCCACATAGAGTAGCGCAAAGACGCCTTCAAGTGATTTTAGGATAACGAATCTTTTAAAATGACATATATAAAAAACATTTGTGGAAGTTATTTCGAATTAAAGGGAATAATGCTGTAAAACTAACCATTTGCAGAAATTCATGTTTCAAGTTGGATCGGTTACCTAATTGCCCACGACTCGCACTTACCCGATGCGTAACGTTCCATCGTAATGTTTCGATAACGCGATTGTAGTAAAGAAAAGCACGTAAAGTTAAGTTTGTTCCGATTCATCAATTAATCTATTATATTTTGCGTACGATGACGTAAAGAGAAATAAAAAAATTACTCCGATTTTCAACTGTCAATTTTACTTTCATTATTGTGTTCTTGATTCGTTTTAGTTTGATCATCAATAAAAAAAAAGAGAATTGGCGGAATTGACGAAATTTGGCAGAATCGGCAGAAAAAAAAAAAATTGTGAACGAATGAGGGATTAAAGTCAGCGATCTTTCTGTAATTCGTTAATTATAGATGTTTTAATTATAGATGTTTAGCTAGAATAGGATGGTTAGACAAAGTAACACTCGTATGATACTATGATACAATATTATACATCTATGAAATACATGATTAGGGATATGCGTATTCTTGTTTTACGCGTTATTTTATCTACCGTTTTAAATATTTCATCAAACAATCATGTAATCATGTAGTTCTGTAGTTCTGTAATTAATGTTTTTAAAGTCATTTCATTTATAATATTTATAATATTTACAATAATAATGATGTATCTAATAGTTAAATACTGTATTACTTATTAATTATCATAATTATCATAATTATCAATTATAATAATATTGTTATTTTTATGTAGTTAACATCCGATCCTAACTTTAATAAATTCTTTTTTAAAGACGTTTTTTACTGTTTCACAGCAATTACCGCGCTTTTAATCCAATTTTTCCAAATACAATTTTTTAAAAGTATTATAAGTTATATACTTTTAAAATGTATTTTTTTTAAGGTGTATTTTTTAAAGTATATAATTTTTTTTAAAAGTGTTTTAAAGTGTTTTAAAGTGTATTTTAGAATATATATATTTATCGTTATATATATAATTTTTTTTTAGAGTGCATTTAGATTGTACTTTAAAGATAAACAAATAATCATGTCGTAATACACATTATTTCTAGTGATTTCAGCAACATTTCAAGAATTTCAGGATTTCAAAATTTCCATATATTTACAGGTCCCATCCTCTGCAAAGAAAGACCGGTTGATCAATACTATCTACAGCTTAATTAAGGGAATCATCTTTTAAGCTGCACTTATCCGCGTATGAACGAAATGGATAACTTGCATCCATTGAGAAATTAAGAATTTTTTTATTTTTTTTTCACTTTGTAATATCAATTTATCCTTATTAATTGTTCATAACAAGTATTTTACCACGTAATCATAAAAAGAAGCCGGATTTTTCGTCCAACATGGTTACAACGTTTCTTTTTTCTTCTTTTTAATGTAAACTTTAAATCTTCTAAATAATCCTATGATCATGAGATATATCTTTATATATAAATTTATATACATACTTATATATATATATATATATATATATATATAATATGTAATATACTTTATACACAGTATACGTATCGGTATATATAAATATATAACAGTACACATATACATATATATGTACATATATATATATATTATAAATATATATTATATATATATATAGTACACATATACATACACATATGTTTATGTATACTCTGCGCATGGTTTGACATTATATGTTGAACATGGGTTATCATGTTTTAACTAGGAAATTTAATACCAATTGATCATTGGAACTACCCCACGAAACTTTAAAGTAAATTGTAACATGTACCCGTTCCAAAATAAATGCCAATAAAATTTACACTTTTATTTTCGATTATCAGGGGCCTGCAACAGTCCCTGCTTTGACCACTATTAAACTTCTTGCCACTTTTGGTCTGGGTACCCTATGTATCATATATAATGGTAATGACATTATATGTAAATTATACCATAGTTTATATATGTGTACCGGTACGTCAACTTAAACCTGTGTACAAGTAGTTTTTATCATCTATTCATCTCATTTTTTTAAGGCAGGATCGATGCATGATGCACGGGTGTTCAAAGTTCTCCTTAAATATTTCTTTAATTTTTTGTTGAACTTGTGGATCCGGATATTATTTTTCCTTTTAATACAGAAATAACTTAAATTTTTTTTTTTTTAATATATTATTTTTATTTACCTTTTATTATTGTTACAGTAATATATTTTCAACTTTAAATTTTTGAATTTTTAAATTTCTAAATTTTGAATTTTGATATGTTAACAAAATTATTCTTATTTCTAATTACTGATTACTATTAATGACTAATTATCCTTTTTTTTTTTTTGACTCCGAGATTTTCTTCCACCATCCAAAACTTTTATGTATATACCATGTATTATGTACAGTACTATGCACGTACTGTAAGTATCCCTTTGCATCTCATTGAATCTATTTAATCTCTAATTGGATTATTGATAGTGGCGTCTGCAAATAAATTACCTGTTTATTATCGTAAACATTAAACATTTTTAAATTTATCAAAATCAACAAATAAAATGGTACATATTTCTACTTTCAATACTGCAATACTGCAATATCAATCAATCATTTAATGAGAAATCTTCACGCAACTCTATTCGAAACTCTATTCGAAACTCGAGAACCTAATATATTTTGCATGCACTTAAATATTCTTAATTTCACTTTTTTTCAATTAAAAATATATACTCGTAAAAGTATCTGTAAAAGTATCTGTAAAAGTATCTGTAAAAATATCCGTACAAATACCTGTAAAAATATCTGTAAAAAATATATTTGTTATTTATCTTTGTCCTTCTTTTCACCTCGATTGTACACACATGAAACAAAAATTAATGCACATACATACATCACTTTTTTTTTTTTTTTTTTTCTAACGTGGTTCTCCTCTAAGTATGTCCACTTTATTACGTACTTTCTTTGCACAAAATATCAATTGTTAACTCTATTTGGTAATGACTTTAATATGATGTATATATCTGCCACAAGAGTGAAAAACAAGATTACTTACTTTTCGTTTGTTATTTTAAATTACTATTTTATAAAAATTTGTTATCTAACTTTGATTAACTTTAATGCAGTTCGCCTTCTTTTGCAGATGATCATATATGGTTACTATATACTACTATTACTGTATTAGACATTTGATCCATGCTTTTTTCATGCTTGTTTCACGAATCATCTAAACTATCTTGAATTATCGGAATTATCGGAACTATCCGTAAACTATTATCAAAATTTGATGCCTTTTCAAAAAATTTTTTTAACATTTATTGAAACAACGTAAATTAAAAAGTTCTTGTTGATTGACTATCCATTAATGCATTAATGAATCATAAAGTCTCATAAATAGTAATAAATAGTGTAGTGGTTATGCAAATCAAAAAATATATTTTAATACAGTGTGAATCATTGTACTGTACCTAGTTTAACTATTACGTACGTACGTATAAATTTTAATTATATATCATTGTATAGTTGTATTTGATTTTTTAATTTACCGGTATATACTACCGATATATATATATTTAACTGTACGTATAATGTGGCTAAATTGATAAATTTAACTATATAATTTAATAGAATTATTTAACTAATTTAATAGAATTATATATAATGTTCGAATTATTGAATTATATAAAAAATTTTAAATCCTATGAAAGGATTTTGCAATTTGGATTAGCCAAGACCTGCACTACTTCTAAACCAGTTGATTAAATTTTGATTTACATACCGATTTATGTTATATATCGATCACACATATACCGATACGCGTATACCGATGCATTCATACCGATACATCTATACCGATACCGTAATCCCAATACTTACCCGATACGCATGTATGAAATTCGGAATATCCTATAATTATCCTATCTGATAAAGTTTTGGTTAAATGACGTGTAATTCATACATTGATTTTTTTTTTCATTAATTTATTGTTTAAACATGCTCCTGCTGCACAAGGAAATATGAAAAATCTTATCTTTGTCCCTTAAAGACAGAAAATAAGAATGTGATTTTATTAAATTTTTTTTTTTTGCATTAATTTTACATGATTAATTTTTATATACTAATTTTTATACTTTACAATCTTGTTAAATAAATCTACTGTAATTTATGATTAATGACTCGCGTTATTTTATATCCAATAGTCACTATTTAGTGCTCTGTTATGCTTGTAACCTTGTTACAATTATTTTTCTATTGTCTTTTTTGCCGTATTTACAAATTATGTAATTGTCATCGTGTATCCTACTCTTATCAATAGTTTGTGCTTTACCAGAATTCTATTGATCACAATGTTTATTTTATATATATAAAAACGTAACGCGGTGAATGGTAAATCATTACCTACATTATATTTCTCCGAAATATACTTACTTGTTAGTTTAGTCTGAAATTTAATAAAGACTCTTATATATTTATGTATCTTTTACAGGTATGTACGTACATACATACATATTGTGCATATGTACGTACGTACAGTACGTATTCATAGTCTTTATCAGGTGTTACATATAATTACATATGAAGATGATCAGGGTAACAAGAATTTCAGTAACCGAGTAACAGTGAACATGAATGAAACATGAATGAATTTAAAAAAAAAATTTTTTTCATCACTATTTTACTTTTTATTCCTTTCTACGTATTCATTATTTATTCGTTACTTTTTATTCAACAAATTTTAATTAATTTAATTGGTTGATTTTGGCGTATTAACATGTGTTTTTTTTTGTTTTAAGATAATTAAAATCATATGTGTTAAATATCCGATATGGGTGTATTCTTTATAATTTTCATTGGCTAAATGCAATTATTTCATGAATTCCGTTATCTAAAATATATATATATTTACGTAATAATATATTATATACGTATACACGTATACAGTATTTATATTTATATGTAGATTTCATATATACTATTATATATTGTTAACGTAATCAAAGGAGACAATCTAAATTTACCTCCCCAAGTTTATCTAAAGTATGTACTAATAGAAAGTCATCCTTACATACGTACTTCATTTAAACAGGTTCAATAAACCTTGTGTAAGGAATTTTATTCATTCTTGTATAATCATCCTTTCTAGATGTCGATCCGTGTAACATTTACTTTTATGGATTACGTTAGACATAATAGCATTTAACTGTTAACATATTCTATTTTTTATAAAGTTAGCAAACGTACGTACGTATAACAATTTTTTTATTCCAATGTTTCAATGTTTCTTTTGTTCACTATTAAAGTCATTAGCATATAATTAATAATTTTAGAATATTATAAACATACTATACATATATATTTGAATAAATATTTTAATTAAAACTAGCTTTAAATTTTTTAATTTATAAATAAATATATATATATATTATTTAAATAGAAAATATGTTTATTAATTAATAGTTAAATAAATTTTATTATACTTAAATATAAAATTTTAAATACAGTAATAATAAAAACAATATTTTTAAAATTTTGAATTTTGTATATAGTTAATAATAAATCAAAAAGTTCGTTTATATAGTATATTATATTATAATAAAAACTATATAAAAATATGTATAAAAAGCTATGTGCATAGTTAATAAATTAAATATTAAAACTCAATACAAAAATTGATAATTTTTTGTACCAACTTTTTTTAAAAAATTAATTTATAAATATATATATAGTTAATATATTCTAATATAACAAAACTTTACTAGTAGCAGCTAGAACTAAAAGCTATTTACTATATGCTATTGTAATTAAAATAAAGATAAAAGAAGTTAAACTCTTATAAGCAAAGCCTTTTAGCAAAAAACTAAGATATTGCAAAACAAAAAAGTAATAAACAAGCTTTAAAGCTTTATTAAACTTTACAAAAACAATAGCAAATATAGATATTTAGTTATATATATTACTATATATAGTATAATTTTTACAAATTCTTACAAGTTGGTATATTTTTCTTTTGTTTTTTAGCTTTTTTAAAATTTTAACAAAGTATTCTAGTTTTATTTTAAATATTGTATTTATTAAAACAAAATTAATATTACAAAATTAAAATATATTTTATTGTTTATAAAATAAACTATAAATAGTATATTAGAAATCTTTATAAAACTATCTAGAAATTTTTAAAATACTATATTTTTTTAAAATATATTTTGTAGTTTTAATATTTATTTTAATAATTATTATATATAATATTTAATAAAGTAATTATTTTATATAATCAATATATTTTTTTTTGTTTAGTATAAATTATATTAATATATTATAATATAGTAGACTTTGGTGGCAGTAAACTATATTACTTGACTTAGTGTCAAGAGGGTAAGAAATGTGAATAACATAAAATAAATACTAAAAGAAGCAAAAGATAAAACTAAAGAAGCTAAAACAAAGATAAAGTAAAAAATATATTAAGTATATATATATAAACTAATAGAAATAACCAAAGAAAAATATAAAGAAACTAAAAAATTAAAGGACAATAAAATGACAATAATTCCACTATAAAAGAAAATAACAGAGTATAAAATATGTATAAAGTAAGATAATATTAGTTTATTAGATAAAAAGTAAAAAATACAGGAGACCAAGTCTAAGTCTAAGACCAGCCTCTTCCCAAGCCTTGGGTAAAAAGGCCGGGTTTTTATATCTTTTACAATCCTAAATAATTACTAATTATAGTTTGTGTTATTGTACTATTGTGTCAAAAAGATTTGCCAAAGAGAATTGTCAAAGAGACTTGTCAAAGATACTAGTCAAAAAGACTTGTCAAAGATACTAGCTAATGAGACTAACCAAAAAGACTAACCAACAAGACTAGCCAAAAAGACTAGCCAAAAAGACTAGCCAACGAGACTTAATTACTCATTAACTATTGGTTAAAATAAAATACTATAAAAACTATACTAATAAAACTAATACTAGGATTCTATTAGTTAAATAATATTTGTACTACACTTAATAGTTACATATAAATAAGTAATAGAAAATTTAAAATACTAATACAATACTAATATAACAATATAAAAACAAGTTAATAAAAACAAATCAAATTTGTTTTATTTTTTTTTTATTTTTTTATTTTTTTATTAATATAATGTTATAGTAGAAACTTTATTACAGTCAGTCTGAAGATTGAAAGTTATCTTATAGTCTAC
>CAJVPY010000408.1:0-27597 GCA_910591965.1 Dentiscutata erythropus | reverse complement strand
ACTGAAACTCCAATTATTATCTGCAACAATACTATACTTCAACCACCTGCATCAACATTACTGTTAATATTAATATTCACCATACTTTTGTGGATATTGACTATAATTACCATTTGCTATATTCAATAACGAAGTAAGAAATGCTTATACAAGCAAAACCTAAATCTAGCCTATTACCAACAAGAATCTACAGGCTGTTGTTAAAGAAACTAATGACCACTGCAACACCCATATCTCTATCTGATACCACTACTACAATAATTATTACCGCAACAATTATTGAAACCTTTTTAATAATATTCATTATTATTGCAACTATTATATACCATACCTGCCATAAACAAAAATCAGAAATCGACAAAAGAAACAAAATAAACAGATACAACTAAGAAATATATACCAACAACCAATACCAATATCTCTACAACAAGATGAAAACCTATTTGACGGACAATATAATTAATGTTTTGCATCTTCAACCAAAGAAGAAAAGAAGTATTAAAAAGAAACAACTATACAAACAAAGAAGAAACTTTAATATCACAAACCAACAACAATTAATTAATAACGAATTAGGAAGAAACACTCAAGACATATATTTTCTATTCAGAGATACATCAAGAACCTAAATGAAACTACTATTAATATTACTATTAATCTTAATATTAGTAATATTAGTTGCAGGACAACAACAATTCACATTCATTACACTAAATATACCAATATCAACAGTAACCAAAATTATTACAGAATTCATTACAGCAACACCCATAATTACAACAATATCTACCACAATAATTGAAATAGTAACAGCAAATATAAACCAAACACCAAGTTACTTTAACGACCCAAATATCATAACCCAAGATATTGCAACAGTTATAGCAATTATAACTATCACAGGAGTAATAGTCTATATAAAATATCGAGCTCACATTCAAAAGAAACTCAACATTGCAGACAAATACACTACAACTATTCAAAGACAAGGAGAAATAATTAACAACACAATCACACCTATAACAAATGCCTAACAAAGAAATAAGATATAAGGATACAGAAAACCAACCTTATCATCTGTACCAAACAGTAGACGAAATACTTGAAGAACTAAAAGAATTAGAAAAGAAGCAAGATCAAATTGAAAAACAAAAAACAGAATATAAATATATAAAATTATCAAAAGAAGAAGAAGTAATTTATTACAAAAGTAAAATAATAATTGATCAAAGAAAAGCAGCAAATGAAACCATAATCCAAGCATTTATTATCAACTCAATAAGAAGAAACGAGAAACCTGAATACATTGAAACAATTGCAAAAGACTATCAACAGAATCTTAAAAAATAAACAAAACTCACAGAAAAATATCACGTTAAATGCAACAACAACAAGAAGAAATAATTAAGATAACAGACTAAGAACTTAACCACTGGCTAATACAATATCCATTATTAGTAGACAGACTAGAAACTAAAAAAGCATACCACGACTTATTCAAAATATATTTTGAAAGATACTATCCAGAATTTACAACAATAATGGCAAAAGAAAAAGGAAAAATAGATAAAACAATTACCAAATTAAATGAATTATATTTTGAAATTGATAGAACAATAAAAAAACCCAACTACCTAATTAACCACGTCTTTACATATCTAAAATACGGACATATAACAAACCAACCGCAAGTAATTCAAAAAGGATTAAAAATAGCAGAACTAACACTATTCGATTATATCCAATTTTGTTTATATACAGAAATTAGACCACTGATATGGCCACTGTAATAACAACTCAATTTGTTGACTTCTCGAAGCTGGACTTCAATGAGATGATAGGAAACTGGAAATGTAACAGAGACAACTGGCTAGAATGAAACTTAGTATTTGAAAAAAGATTAGAACCAAAAATACCACCCACAATAATGGCAACTGAACACTTCAATAAAACACCTGCACTAGGATGGAAAGCAACAGCAATGACACAAAATACAATATGAGATGATGTAAACAGAATGTTTAATGTATACTTTATGAAATAAGTCATAATTAAAGTAGTAACAGAATGCTTTACTGAAGACTTACAAAGAAAACTTGAATCCAAAATGGATTTATTCAATTGCTAGTTCCCTAGTGATTGGAATAAAGGAGCAAATGGATATGGACAAAGAAAACCACTACATGAATGGGAATGTAATTATAACACTGCATGTGCAGATGACCTCACTGTCGCAAGAGCGGTATGCCTAAACTCTATACGATTCCCAGAAACTTTAAACTGAAAATACACTGCCACACAACTAGGAGAAAGAACAAAAATAGAACAAGATACTCTTGCAGTATATGATGATATAGCAAATGTAGCCTCAACACAAATATCATTTAGACTACATATAGATAAAATGCATGTAACAGGAGCATGGATAGAAGAAGCACAAAAAGCATTTTCAGAAGGACTATCATAGAAACCACAATATCCAATAAATGGACATGAAGCAGAAGAATTTGAATCAGAATTCCACAGGCAAATAAAAATATCAAATTATAAACAAAAATTCGCAACAGGACTTAAAATCTTAATGAAAAAGATGTTACCAACAGGAAGACACTATGGAGAAAACTATTGGAGTCAAATGGTATCATATGATCCAAATATAAATTCAGTAGAATCATTTTGGGCAGCAATGCATCAAACATATGCATTCTACAAAACATCAGAAGTAGGAGACTTCTTTAGAAACAGAAAATGGAAGGAAGCAAATAATATCTAATTCCAGAAAAGAAACTTTACATCTAAATATAATCTGAAAAATGTAAAAGTACTGCAACCTACAGAAAACTTCACTTTCAAACCACAAAAAGAAATTTACCTTCAAGATAAACCTAAAAGGTCACCAAAAAAAAGAAACTACGGCATTGTAGATATATCCAACCTGCAATATTATGCATGTGGAAAGAAAGAACACTTCTTTAAAGATTGTAAACAAAGTATATATTTCAAAGGATTTAAATCTTTTTATAACAAAAGATATAACTACAACAAAGGACAAGGACAAAGAAACTGATCCTGAAATCAACCTCAAAACCAGAATAAATTCCAAAAGGCATTTACTTCAAGACCTGTTGAAAGACCTAAAAATCCAGATGCTAAAAAATAGCAACCAAGAGAAAACTTTATACCAAAACCAATTGCCCAATTCCAAAAGAAACAACGATTTAAAGAAGCCTCTAAACCTATTATGACATATGATCAATATAAACAACTTCGAGTACAAAAGTATATGGCAAATAAAAGAAGACCATATACACCTCAAAATAAACAAGGGCCATTTAGACCAGGAAGGTTTGACCCTAAATATAGAATTACCTTCAAGAATCCTGAAGAAAATCAAAATAATAGAAACTTTAGAAGACTAAGAAGAAAGTATAACTCTAAATCACCAACTTGTACCAATTGTGAATCATACTTCCATGCAACTAAAGAATGTTATAAAAATGCTTCACCAATGGAAACCAACCATTTGAATAAAAAAAACAAAGAAACTTATTACCAAGAGGAATCATCTGATTCTAAAGCAACTTATATTGACTACGATGAAGTAGCTAAATATGAAGAATTTAAGAAATACAAGGAAGCAATCAATACATAGAAATAGCACTAAAGATTGCTATAACAGAAAGGAAACATTAAACCTTGAAACTGTTAATAACAAAATAAAGAAACTAAGTATACAATCAAACAAAAGAACTCAGCATGAAGACTATGAACAACAGCATTTCATATAGGAGGCATGCCCTATACTCATGACCTACCTCCAACCTCTTACACTAGTTGTATAGGAGAGTTTATTTATAATTCAAAATGTAACAAAGAAATAAATAATTATAACAAAGTATTAAATAAAAGAAACCAATTTGAAAATAATATAAACTCTGCCAAATACCAAAACTTATATTTTCCTGAACAAACTATTATAAACTCTAAGAAACCTAAAGCACCTAAAGGCTTTTACTTTATTGCTTTAATTAACAACATACCAATGGAATGTAAACTAGATAAAGGCTCAACTAATAGTATTTTAGGAATAAACCATGCCTATCTACTAGAATTACACAACATAACGAGCAAACCAGCTACTGCACAAGCAGTAGAAAACAAAGTCCAAATATTAGGAAAAATGATTGTCAATATTAAAATCAACGAATTCTTAACTCAAAATATTAAAATAGATGTTCTGGATACTTATTCAGATTATGTCCTTATAAGCAACAAAACCCAAGCAGTCTTAGGTATCAAAAAAGATACTATAAATCACTTCATACTTATCAATTCAAAACCAATCTATAATCAATGAACCTATAGCCAAAGCAATGGTAAGGTCAACTCATTTGAAAAGAACCTCAGTTTTAAGTATTATGAGCACCGTTTTCACCGACCGATCAAGGATTTCAGTTCCAAAAATCTGAGACAGCAAGAGAACAAGGCGCCCAACGTGTTAAATAAAGCTTCGACTATCAAAATGACTCCACAAAACCAACACTATGCCATAGGTCCATCACAAAACCTACAAAACTATCCAAAGCTCCAACTTAAAGAAACTAATAACACTTGAAAACAAAGCTCTACCACCACTATGCAACATAACCATCCACAAATAACAAGACAACATATTACAGAATCAGCTATCCAGCTATTCTTTAAAATATGTAAAATTAACAAACAAAGAAACAAAGCTATAGGCACTACATGCGACGGTGCTTGGCACTAAATAGTAGAAGCAGCCATCCAAACTAATTGCAACATAGTCCAAACGTTCCTACAATATTTGCCAATACCAAATATACAAAATTTTAGAGAAGATATAGGAAGCTACCTAATACTAAAATGAGGAGAAGTCGATGTACGAAATGATACTAATATAATGAATAGAAATGCAATATCAAAGTTAAAAATAATTATACACGCTACCATGGGATTATCAATAAGTGATTATTATTTAGACAGAACAGGTAAAGTCAATTGAAAAACACAAAGAATCACAGAAGAAGTACAACGAGCATCCAATATAGGAGCCAAATATTATGTACTACATATAGGCACATCTAGAGATAAAACTAGAAATTTTAAGAAAAAAATTAAACAAAATCTTAAGAAAATATTAAAGCAAACAGCTAAAACAAATGTTACGATATTATTAGAGAACTCAGCCTTACAAAAATGTTATGGTATCACACTAAAAGAATTAAAAGAAATAAGAGGCATGATTAATAAGAAATACCGGTATAGTAAAAATGACTACACTAATAAAACAAGAGATCAGATAAAATTCTGTTTTGACACACAACATTACTTCGCTGCTGGAGTTGGTAAAACCCTTGAACAATACAAAGAAGTACTAGAGAAACATGGCTATGATATCAAACTATTTCATCTAAATAATATTTTAAAAAAAAGAAGATTGGGAGATGGTCGCATCTTACGACCAACTATCTTTGGAAGCGGACAAGACATGCACGCACATATAATGCATGGACAACTTGAACAAGGAATATTCAAGAAAATAGTACAATACGCCAAAACTGCAGTAATAAAGACATCAAGAAAAACAGAATGGAATATAAAAGAACAAATTAATAAGATACAAATATTAAGATATTATGCTAATGACATATTACCATCTGATAGGGAATTGGATCAAAGTCTGAAAGATAGACTAGACGAATTAACTAAATGAGATCCAATATTAGGAATGAAATACTTATTCACACCTCAAGAGATATACACCAAGAAATAAAGGAATGCAAGAAACAACACCTACTCATATAGTAGATTATATTACAAGACAATTAGCAGAAATGACTCTGCAGAAACAAGAAAATTATTATGACCCTAAAGAACAGAAAGAAAAATGAAACTTCAAAATGCATAAACTTGGAAGAACGATGAATAAAATAGAAGAAGTAGCTAATAAATACTCGAAGGCACCTGTAAAAGCCAAAACACTGCCACCTACACCAGCTTTACCAAGCTTTAGCAGTAACCTCATGAGTAATTTAAAGAAAAAAAATCACAACTGGTAATAATGAAACTACTGATGAAATGAATAAAGATTTCATGAAACTGTTAGAAGATTTACAATCTATAGAAATGCAATACAATCAAATAGACAGAATGACTAAATGAGAAGCAAAACAATATGCTGAAAGAATTAAAAGCATACAAACATTACCTAACACAATCAGGTATAGTAAACTCGATATGTCTGATAAAGAAAAAATATACGTATTTTATGACTATTGGGATAAACAACAAACTGCAACACAACAACATTTAGCAGCAGAAATAAAAGAAAGAAAATCAAAATATAAAGAAGATACTGATAGAGTCATAAACATGACTACTAAAGAATTCAGAGAAACAAATGAAACTGATAAAATAGAAATCATACAGCAATTATTACAGATATCTGAAATGGAACAAGAACCTAATATACGAAACAATGCTAAGCAAAAGCATATAGATTTCTTAACCACATGGGTTGAAGAAAAGAACCCTGACATGATTGAAACTACAGAAATACGAAATCCAGCAACAAACTCACCAGGAATCGTATTCAAGAGTGTACCAAAAAGTAATATACCTTAGATACATAAACAAATGGGAATAGAAACTAGAGAAAGATCAGGATCAGCTAGTACTGCAAATAGCAGTGATATTGAAGATATCCAACATCAAAGGATGTTTGATGACTATAATAAACAAATTAAACAACAATACCAAACCTCAGAAATATCAATATTCAGCATACCAAGTATAAGACTAACCTTACCGATAGAAATAACTACAAGCACTAACCCATTAGGTTATACAGTATACTCTTCACCTAAAGATACTGAAAGAGCAGAATTAATATACACAGGAACAAGTCCGGATCAAGATAAATATTACAGAACAACCCACCTAAAGTACTGACAAAGTCACTATCTTTATTACAACGAATGAATCTGTTTAGGAAAACAATCTCTACATTGCAACAGAGTATACTAAAAGACCAATCAGTTATAAATACTCCAGAAAACCAATAAGATACTGAGTACTATATAAGAAGACAAGATTCTTATAATAACCAACATCACATATCTATGCAACGATCAGATGCATCAGAAGGAGCATCAATTACAGAAGAACCAACAGGAATAGAATTTGACATAGAAATGGAAGAAAACTCAGAAACTAATAGTTCAAGTAGTTCAGGAACAAACCCTGAAATAAATTAGAAACCACTAAGTTCAACGTCATCATCATTAAACTTAAAAAAGGAAAAAGAAATATTCAACATAGAATTTTCACAATACCAACCGAAACTATTATCTAAATACAAAAATAATGCAACCAAAGTACATAAAGATTTAGCACATATACCTGATGAAATTCAAAAACATATTATACCAACACTTGGTACAGGAATACCGTGTTATACCAAAAAGGAATATACACTCAGACCATATGCATGGACTGCAATTGAAATATCTCAAAAAGAAAATTAACTTATACAAACACTGATCCATTTAGCTCAAAATGGAATAGTCGTCCAAAACGGAATAATTAATGATAACAAAATAAGAATGATCAACTATTCGGATAAATCAATACTAATACCGGAAAAATATCATATTGGTAACCTTGCAGAAGTAACCAAAATAATTGAGATAAACGATGCAGAAATACCAAGAGAAAAAGATAAACAATAGGAAATGAAACCCGAAGAAAAGGAGAAGACTAAACAAGAATAATATGAAGTCTTACTCAAAAATACAACTCCAAAATATAGAAATAAAATGGCAACCTTATTTAAGAAATATTCCAAAGGAAACATGAAAAAGCAACTACATTTAATGAAAACTTCTTTGAACCAATAACATTGACACTAAAATGTGACGAAAAGGATATATCATATAGAGATAAAGCACGAATGTCTAGACAATATTCTGAAAATAAAATAGTTCAAGCAAATAAACTATTTGAAGAACTAAGAAAACAAGACTTTATTGGACCATCAAAGGCAGTATGGGTATCACTATTAGTAATTATTCAGAAAAAAGATTGATCATATAGAGTAGCAGTAGACTATACGAAACTTAACCAGTTTTTAGAAGATGACCCATATGAGATATCACACATCAATACCATGTTACAAAATCTAGCAAAACATAAGATATTCTTAACACTAGATTTTACAGCAGCGTATCATCAATTTAAGCTGAGAAAAGTGGATAAACATTTAATAACTGTATTCTTCCCTGGAAAAGAAAATTCGAATAGAATGTATTACCTATGAGATTGAAAACAGCACTAGCACATATGATGAGATATATGTACGAAATCTTTAGAGATTTACTCTTTGTATATGTATATATGGATAATATGACAATAGCAAGTAACTCTGAAGAAGAACACTTTGAACATCTTCGAATAGTATTTGAACGCATAAAAAAAGTGGGCATAAGCCTGAAACCAGACAAATGTGAATTTTTTGTATTGAAAACTTTAATCCTCAACCATTTAGTTGAATATGGAAAAATACACCCAAACCAAGTCAAAATTAAGGAATGTGATAAACTAAAAGTACCAACAGACGTACATAGAGTAAGATCATTTACAGGATTTATGAATTACTTCAGAAGGTACATACAAAACTTTGCACAAATAGCAGAACCTATTTACAAACTATTACAAAAAAATGCTAAATTCGACTAGAACCAAGACTGCCAAAAAGCATTTGAAATATTAAAAGAAAAAGTAAAAATGCTATAGTACTCACATATCCAAAAAAGGAATATCAATTAATACTAGAAACAGATGCTTCAGATAATATAATCAGAGCTGTATTGAAACAAGTCAACCCAGAACTAGCACATTACAAAACCAAACAAGCTAGAGAAAAAGGGAAAGAAACTGAACCTACTAAATCAGAAGAAGAAATCATAGAATTTAGATCAAAATCATTACTTCCAACACAATGATTATGGGGATCCACCCAAAAGAAATTATTTGCGATATATTATTATCTAACAAATTGGCAACATTACATTAGAAATAGAACAATCATAGTACAAACAGATAACACAAGAATATCTGATGCTACAGGGAAAATTATACAAAATGATACTATACAGAAATAGTTAATCAAGTTACAAGACTTTAACTGGACCGTTGAACGAATTCAAGGGAAAGATAATAAAGTTACCGATTACTTATCAAGGCACATGAGAATAGATAAAGACGGTATACAGATTGTAATACTAAAAATAGGAGTAAAAGATAAAGAAAATCTTGAAAGAATTCCAAAACAGATCAAGACCAGAGGAAATCTTATAAATACTATACAAGATCAACCTTTGCCGAAACAGATATCTTAGTAAAATTCTCACACTAAGAATTTAAGGAACCAATGAAACTCCAAAGAAAAACTTTCCAATTTAACACCATTCAAAAATGATAGCATATACGTACGATGATCTAGAATAATATTTTAGAAATGAAGAATTGTGTATATAATACCTTCAACAAAAACTCATACTCCCTATGGAACTAAATTGTATCGATTGTGAAACACCTATGAAACTAAAATCAAACCAATTTGAATATGAAAACCAAGATTGTCGAACACAAATATCTCTTATAAATGGAACAATATTTATGAATTCAAGAATAGACTGTCGTATGATCATGAAAATCACCTATTTATGGCTCATAAAAGCAAGACATATAACAATACGAATATTCACAGGATTAGCATCAACACAATTACCAGATAGATACAGAAAATCCGCTTAACTGTAAATTGCCAAATTAAAGAAATACATGAAATGATCGGAGGACCTGACATCATAGTAGAAATAGATGAATCACGGTTCTATAAAAAGAAAAATGAAACAGTCGTATGGGTATTTGGAGGAGTAGAAAGAACTTCTGAAAAGAAAATATTTGCAATAATCGTTAAAGATAGAACACAGGAAACCCTGATATACTATATTTGAAAATATATTCACTCTGAATCAATCATATACTCAAACATATGGAAAGGATACCACAATATCTATGAGAAACTTGGAATGGAACATTATGCTATTAACCATAGCAAGGGAATGGCCGTAATGGACTTTGACCCCAAAACAGGACAAATCAAAGTCATGCACACAAATGGCATTGAAGCGCACTGGTGCGTGTTCAAAGATGCTATACCAGCTAGGAATAGAGATTCAAAATATTTTCAAACTAGCCTAAATGAGTTAATTTGAAGAAGACAAAATAAAGACAGAAATATTTGGGATGCATTCTTAGAATGTTTATGTGATACTGATTATATAAATGATTCACAATCATTTGGATCTACAAGCCATATTGACGATACAGAATAAAGAATTAATTGGAAATAAGGAATTTCTAAGATAATAAACTTCTATAAAAGAAACCTCATTCAAATGATCAAGAATACCCAAAACATAACAAATAAACTACAAGCAACCGTAAAAACAAAGAAATTCTAAAAACTTTCGAAACAATGAACACTCTTAAAACTTGCAACTTCTGTCAAGAAACTGTTCCAAAGGCCGCGTACTTGGAATATTTGAAAAGAAAACATCAAGACCAAGAAGATGCTATTGAATTCGAGAAATGGAAACTCAACAAGAAACTTGTTAATAAACCATTAACTATTGGAACTCAAGAAATTCAACAAGATCAAATTGAAAGTAAATATTTTAAACCAAAAACACCTTTACCTAAAGAAAGAACTTTCGCCTCTGTCATCAAAGAATCTAAAGAACCTGAAATATTCTTCTGTGAAGAATGTGAAATCCAGGTTAATAAAACTCACGTATGTTCTACTGAATCCCAATACCAAAAGGAACAAAACATCAAGAAACAATTTGAAAAATCTGATAAGATAAAACCTAAAAACCAGGTTCATTTTGATAATAACAACCAAAAATGCCAATATTGTGGTGCACAAATAACCAATGGAAACCATAACTGCCAGAAAAGATTTCCCAATTTAAGAAAGCAAGCAACCAAACCAATTTTTAAACCATTTAATAAAAGAAGTAATGAATTTAATGAAGAAGAATATAATAAAAATAAAAATAAGTTCATTTGCAGTATTTGTCATGAAAAAGGACATGTTAATAGAAAATGTCCAAAGAACGAATGTTGGAAATGCAACAAATTAGGCCATCAAGCAAGAGACTGCGAAACTAAAAACTTGTTTAATAATAAACCAATTATCAAAGAAACTGAAAATTTAAAGAAACTATTATTTGCTGAAGAATCAGAACCTTCTGATAACAAACCTAACAAAGAATCTACTAATAAAAAATTTGAAGACAAACTGAAATCAAAACTTATTACTGAAATATCACCTGCATTAGGATATACTCTTGAAGAAGCTATCCTAGAAGCAACTAAAGAAACTACTAATGAAACAATCTATCAAGATAATTTACAATTACAAGAAGACCCACAAGAAGAAAGTTTTAACAGAATAAGCATAACAAGAAGAGATCTTGCAAAACTAGAACAACTCCCAAAAACAATATCAATTGAAGAAATAAATGAAATGGCTAATAAGCTACAAGAAAACCCTACTAAAATAGATGAAGTAATACAAATTTATCAAAAAGAATATAATAATGTTGATATCTTGAAGAAAGTATTATATGGTGAAAAAGGAAACTTTATTGATTATGACAAAATAATGCCAAAGTTAATAAAAGCAAATAAAACATTGCAATACAGATGCGATAAAAAGAAAGTTAGAAAAACCAGAAAGAAAATTTACCATTGTTGTAACCCCGACTGTTACCACATTATTGTAAAAGCAATATTCATATTACCAAAAGGAAATTATATCAACCTATTAGACTTCCACACTGAAACTTTAGAAAACATGATTGTTTGCCAGCGATGCTACCAAGAATACATGGAACATCTATCATTAGATGATATTAGGTCAGACCAATATAAAAATACAAAATTAGAAAAAGATAATTATAAAGAATGTACTATTTGTTCAAAAGGAAATTGAAAACAATATATAACAAATAACAGTGAATACAACTATTTCTATGACAAAGAAGAGAAAGTAGCTTATGAATTATTCTTTATGCATGGATACAATAGTAATACCACAAATAATATCATGGTACGAAGAAACATGCATTATCAGACACGACAGATATACGAACATGAAACCATGAATAAATCCAAAATCATGAGATTATTTAATTTTATGACAGACACACCTCAAAACATGTAGAAAGAACCAGATAGTATAGACATCATTAGAACCTTAAAATTAAACAATGTGCATGACCATTATAATTACCAAAGAAGTCACAGGATACAAGCAGAAGACCTAATACCTTTATATGATGAAAATGATAACCATGCTGATAGCAATAACAATGACGAATATGAAACCACTGTTGAAATAATTAACCAAAATACATTCCAACAAGGAGTGGAAAACTCTTTACAGCATTTTGACATGCTCAAAAAAGATAGAATCTACCCAGCGGATGTGGATAAAACTAATACTATAATGATGAATAAAAGCAAATTGCAAATATGCTCAATTTGCTATTGCGTATATATACCTATAGAACTATTAGGAGGAACATGCCATGATTGTATAAAAGAAACAATAGATAAATTAACGAAAGAAGAAAAAATTGCAATAGATATAAAGGAAGAAGAATGGAGAAAAAATATAACATATAAACCCTGGAAATGGGTATATAATGATGAAACCGAAACTGCTAAAATACAAGAAATACAATGTAAAAATTGTCTTGAAATCCAAGGAACCATTCGAGAAGAAAACTGGAAACTGAACTATAGATTAATATGGCTACAAAACCCAGAAAACCAAAGGATGATAAAATTAGATAGAAGCTATGTAATCCATAAAAAAGAAACAAAAACTATACAATTACTATTATTGAACGATGCGATGAATGCAATGAATAAGCAAGAAGATTAGCCAAAAAAAAAGACTCAAAGGAATCTATGAAACCTCTAACTGGAACCACTGATAACCCAATTATCATCTTATCAGAAAAAGATCTAAAAAACGAACCAGAAAATTCGGAATTTTATCCTCAAGGATGCACAAGCTTAACATACCCTGCAGGATACGGTGAAGAAATATACACATCTGAGTTTATTAAAAACCTACTATTTAGCATATGCAGATAGCACACCAATGAAGACTTGAATGAAAACATGAAATACTACTGGAATAATGAACAGAGAAATTAAATACAAGAAAACCAAAGGAACTTACGACAAATAACTTTTAAAGAAATAAAAAGGCAAATGAATAAGTCTGAAAACTTTTATATAAAGGAATTACCAAATGAAGAAAAACCCAAAGAAACCTTTAATCAAGCATTTATTCAGGAAACTAATAAAGAATTTGGGTACCAGACCCAAGGAGAAAAAGATGATGACTCCACTACCGCTGCATCATCTAAACCATCATTTGAAACAACTGAAAAATTTGAAACTAGAAACAATAATGAAACTGAATTCGTTAGACAAATGAACGAATTAGCCCTAGTAAGCCGAGGAATAATGTTCCCACTTGCAAGACAAAACTTCTTAAGGACAATTGCCCTAAAATATGAAAACAGACAACTAAGACAAAAAATAAATACCCTAAAAAGAAGATTGGACCAACTTGAAGAAAGATTAAATGACCAAAATAAAAGGCAATTTATTGAGAACCCTAATTCTGAAAATACTAATATGGAAATAGAATTAGAAATTACAGAAACTCTGAATAAACCATATACAGAAAATCTTAAAGATCCTGGACAATCTGATAAAACCAGAGATTCTCAACAATAACCTTATTCAGAATAATATCAAACCTTAACTAAAACTCTTATGGATAAACCCAAACATATGAAATATTAAAGAAACATAGTGAAGAAAAAGCTATAAAAACACGGATAAACTACCCAAGAAAACAACATCAAGTGTTTGAACAATTCAATAATTATCAAAAAGAAACCAAAAGAAATAAACCAAAAACTACTCATGCTTGTGTAAATTGTCAACTTAAAAAAGAACGCTGTGAAAAATATACAGACCACAAGTGTTTACAGTGTACAAGAAAAAATATAGAGTATGTATACTTACTACAATTCAAAAGAGGGCCACCTAAAGGATTCAAGAACAAGAAACCAGAATCCAATCGTGGAGAACCAAAAGATAACAATAGTAACAACTGATCACTCAATATCAGTATTTAACATTACCATAACTTGGATGAGTAATATTTACATAACATTGGCAATATCAGAGCAACCATTTGTACAATTGAATCAAACAATTCAACTAACTATAGTATCCATAGCAATTGTAGCAACCATATCAATAATTGCTAATACTATTATCGCTTAAACCGTCTAGCGGCCATATTTGGCTGCTAAAATATTTTTTTATATATTTTTTTACAATTACTAAAAATTTTATTAAGCTTGACCCCCTCTATTTCTAAGCTAAAATAAAACTATAGCATATAATTAATTAATAATAAATAAAAATTTTAAAATAATTTTAATATTATTAAAGATATTAATTTTTGAATCTTGCCAATTTTGAGCTTTTTATATAAAAATATTTTTAAAATTTTCAAAGTTTTATATGTAAAAACTACTAAAAAAGCTTTTTTGCTTCTAATTAAAGTCAGAATTTTATTTAAAAATTTATAAAAATTTTATTAATTAAAATTATTTTTAAAAACTAATTCTATAATCCTGTTCTAAGATTATAGGGGGCAAGCTTAAAATTTTAAAAAGTTTGTCAAATAATAAAGATAAATTTTATTTTTTTAAAAAAATTTTTAAAATTTTCAATATTTTTAATATATAAGCAACTATATTTTTTTTTCTTATAATTTAAAAATAAATATTACTATTTTGTAATCCTTATTTTCAAATATTATGCTGTAAAATTTTTTTAAATATTTTAATATTTAATAAAATTAGATTAGAAGTAACTGTTTATAAATTTTAGTAGCTATATTTGGCCCTAAACCTGATGGTTTAAGGGATATGATATAAGGAAATATCAGTATTAAATACAAAAAGAAACATTAAGGAAACAAATTGAAAATACTTGAGAAGCATTCAAGAATCAGGACAAATTACTACTTTAGTAGCCAAACATATAGCAGAATATTTGCAAACTAATACACCTCAGCTAACCAATATTAAAGAGACACTTTGCATCTTAATCGACATTATAATACAAAACAAATTTAAGGATTTAGAAACTAATAATATTGAATACGCATTAGAAACATTACTAAAGCAACTTGACTAATAGAAACAACCCTCACACAATTTGTAAACAAATTAAAAAATCAATTTACCAAAGCAATTGAAGCAATAACTGCTGGAACAGTTACTGAACAAGAACTTGAAGCATTACGAACAGTTTATCCGCCAGCAATAGTAAACAATAACGCACAAGATAGTCTCGTTCTAATTAACCAAAGAAGAGCACGAGAAAATACTGCAATAGAAGCCTTAAAACGAATCAGAACAAATATAAATTTGTTATACCTATTCAAATCAACTTCATTAGATTTAGCAGCAATAAGAAAAACAAATCTAAATACTAGAATATTAGCACTATTACAGACCCTAGATTACGTAACAGACAGAACCTACACATTTTGCTTTGTAGAAAACATTATATTGCAAATTCATAGAATAAATGAAATATTAGACAGAATAGTACAACGAAACTATAATAACTAAAGGACTTAGTAAAACATCAACAACACAGGGCAGAGTTATGCAAATATGCAAAAAATTCTAAAATTAAATTTTTTAGAAATTATTAAATTTACAGCAACAATTTATTTTATAAAAAGAAACCACAAGAGAAACATACTTTTGCACCTCAGGATAATTATCCAAAACAGATAGAAAGATCTTTAGAAAACTCCAGATTTAATTATATTTGGAACCTCCAACTAGTACTTAGAAATACCCTTTTAAAAGAAATTGACCCTAACCAAGAAATATTATTTCAAAGATCCACTAACGAAATATTATTTGATGTAGACGTAACCTTATCAAATTTAATATCTCGTTGTAACTCTACAAGTAACCCAACAATAAGAAATTTATTATGATTACTACAATTTACTAAAGCTCTTGTTAGATTCAATTCGCAAATACCTGCAAACCCACAAGAACAAAAAAGATATACAGAAACCTTAACAGCAACTGTTCGACAATTCGAACAAATACGAGACATAAACTTAAAACACAATGTACTAGATTCATTGAAAAATATATTATATAATCTTATATTTATAGCAGAAGATTTGTTAATTGAAGAAGGAGCTGAAACAATTAAGGATGAAGAAAAAGAATTAAAATATTTCGAAAAGATATTTTAATGGAAAATTTGAAAGAATTACCATTCACAAAAACTGAAAAGAAACGTATTGAAACAAAGGAACAATATAAATTTGGACTTCTATTTAAATCCTTGAAACGAATATATCAAAAAGACAAATTTAAACACTACGAAGAAAGTAAAGTAATACAAAAACTACGAAGAAGAGTCAAGTGGCTATCAAGAAAAAGAAACTTCCAATTACCAGATTCTGAAATAATAAAAATAAAAGAGAATCCATCAGAATATGGATTATCAACTGAAATAATTAAAACATACCAGAAAAAAGTATACCTACCACTACATAAAGAAGGAAAATCATATACTAGCCTACATTTCTTATTTATAATTGAATCATTGGAACTTGAGGAAGAACTTCAAAAAGAAAGATTCAAGAAAAATAAGGCATAGTAACTCAGAATATAGAATCAGATTTTTATAAAAACAAAATACAAACTTTTATAGAAAAAAATAAAGAAACCACAATTCAAGAAATTGAATTGAAACTAGAAGCTCTTGAAGAAATCTTTAAGATTAAGCTAGAAGAAATCAAAGAAACTAATGAAACTAACTGAACAACAAAATAATTACTATATTATATTAAGATACCTAACAGAAAAATTCATTTATCTCAAAAAACAGAAATCACAGAAAATATATCTTGATTGGCGAGACAAGAAAACCCATTACGAAACTCTCTTGACATTTGAAGAATTGAAATCAGGATTTCAACACCTTCTATTGATACTAGAAAAATATGAATTATCTAAAACAAAACATAAATTTAGAACTGAATTCAATCAAGAATTAGAAATTTCAAATGCTTACAAAAGCCTACAATATAAGAAGTGGCTAATACATAACCAAGAAATACATTCTTAAATCCAAGAAATTGAAAGAATACAAAATTTACAAGAAACTATATTATACAAAAATGAAGCAATACGTTAGAAAATACAAGTTCAAACAAGATACCTGAATATATTAAGAAAAATAGTAAAAACCTCAGCAACAGAAAGTAAACTAAATTACGGAGGATACGAAACCAGGATACCTACTGTTAACCTTCTACTCACAGGACAATACCAATCATTTTAATGACAGAATCAAAAATATTAGTTGAACTCTTGGAACAACGAATTAATATCTACCGAAACTTAACTGATATTAATAATTACCTCAAAACTGAAACTGAAACCGAACAACAGATCAAATTAGAAACCTATAAGGAATTATTTGAAGAATTAGGAAAGGATATAGAGAAACAAATAATTGCAAAAATAACTAAATCATGAATTTACTAGGAAACAACTGGACACGAAGATGCCCAGGATGCAACATCCTATATCCATACTACCTCTTTAAAGAATTCGATGGAAACAAAACAATATTCTTTGACCATTGTAACAACTGTAGAAACCAATTTTATATAATAACACAGAGAATTTCAAATATTGATCTTCCTACAAGAAGATTAGTACAAGGAATATTATTTAAGAAAATAAATGGTAAACCATACATATCCCTATCAGAAAGAATTGATCCAGAAAGACCCTACTGGCAATATTTCCAAGAACCAGGAGGAAAAAGAAACCTAAATATTTATAGTAACCCATGCAAAACAGCTAAAGAAGCATTTTTCAGAGAATGCTTTAAAGAAACCAACTTGGAACTACAAAAAGAGAAATTAATAAACATTTGAAAAGAAACTGCTCTAAGTAGATTAGAATGGACATTACAAAAGAACTGTCCAATACTTGAAGCAAAATATAAAATCGAACGAACCATTTTTATATATCCAGTAGATGAATGGATGGAACCTACCAAAGCCTCAAAATGGCAATGATATACATTTGAAGAAATGATGATATTACAACTAATCCCTATATTTGCACAAAATTTAGAATTAATATTTAGAGAAATTAATGCTTATTATAAAGAAGAAGCATTATATGAAGGAACACCCGAAAAACAACCATATGACGAAATTGAATCGCTAGACGATGAAGAAAATTATAAGAAATCTCTTGATAAAATTACAAATCAAGATTTTGAATCAAGCAACAAAATACTGAATATCTCACTAGACATGAGATTCTATGAATAGAAAACTATGTAGACAAACTCCAAAAGAAACTACAAGAAACCAAGAATCGAATTTGAAGAACTAATAAAGTTATTAACGATCACTACAAGACAAAATATCTTGTAATCTTCGAACCACAAGATAGAGCCCACGTGGCTACATCAATAAAGAAACCAACCTTAACTGAACTAAAATTCGACCTTACATTTGGAATAAACTCCTAAACCGAAACTTTACATATAGAACCACTAGAATGATAAGAAACAATTAGGAACAATTTCTTATCAAAATAAGAAATCCAAAACAAAATGACTCATTAAGATCAACAGTAACAATCGAATTTTTATATTCACAATACGCTAATCATATGTTGATCTAGGAACGACATTTTAAGAAATAAAGCCAAAAGACTTTAGAAACTCAACTTAACATAAAAGGAGAAATCCGGTAAAATCTATCTAGACAAGTAGATCGATGCTTGAGCCTTTTTAGGGTATAGGAATGTAAAAAACCAGGGTAATTTTTGCCACAAATTATGGTAATAAGTACTTTAGCTTTTGATTTCTTTTTCATTTTTCTGGTTTGGTTTTTTTTTGTTTTTAAGTAATTTGTTTAAGTTGTTTTTTTAGTAGTTAGGATTTTTGTTAAGAGTAATTTGATTGATTATAGAGTTGTGTTGGTTAAAATGCAGTATGATATTTTATTGAAGAGAATAAGGTTGTACTTAAATTAGTGTTTTGTTAAAAAGATATGAATTTTTAATAGGTATATATTTGACATTTTGCAAAGAATGTGCAAACTGAAAATGCATGTGTAACTGATATGAATGAAATACACTCTACTAGCAATGATCTTTATTTGTTTTTCATATGTATCTGTAGTTCCTTTAAATTATTTATATGAAGTGTTCTTGGTTCTAGATTAGTTTTGAATATATAGTTTTGAAAGATTTACTATTGGTAATAGGAGTCTGTGGAGGTAAATATTATTGCTGGTAACATGTATTTCATATTGGTTACATGTGCATTTAGTTTGCACATTCTTTGTAAAATGTTAAATTTATACTTATTAAAAATTTATAATATGTTTGGATTTTTTTTTTTTTGCAGAACATATAAAGAATATTTGGTATAAAGCAAATTTTGTTATTTTCTACAGTTTGTGTTGTATATAATGGGCATTTTTGTTTTTAGATGATATATATATTGTATGTTGCTCTTAAATTCAAAATTAACTTTACCTTAGTTTAAAATTTATACCGATTAAAATGTAACATATATAGTTTTATATTTTATACTGATTAACTTTAAAATGTAATATACATAGTTTTAAAAATTATATATAACGTACGTATGTACGTACATTAATTAAACTCAAGTTTAATATAAGAGTTTAATAAATTAGATTGATTATAAAAAAAAAAAAAAAAACTTTCTTTGTTATTTTATCTTCCATAATATAGCTTCAAATTCTTAGCTAGTCTTTTCGTTTCTTTCATTTAAAAGCTTTCAAAAAACTGTTAATGATTACATGAACAATAAAAAAAACAAAAAACATATAATGAATCATTCAAAGTATAATTGTTGTAAGTGATGCTAACAAAACTATTTTTGTATAGATAAAACGTATTCGTCTCTGGTTTTGTCTGACGAAACCTAGATGAATGACAAAACTATAGATGAATGACAAAACTATAGATGAATAATGAAACTATAGACAAAACTATAGACGAATGACAAAACTATAGAAAAAACTATAGACAAAACTATAAATAAAACTACAGATAATTGACGATTGATGAAGCTAAAGATGGGTTTCATGCATACTTAGAAAATGTGAGCTAATTGGGATAATTAAACCTAACCAACTAATTGTTCCAAGACTCCTTAACCTTGAATCAGTAGACAGAAAGAGGCTATAAAGATTTGGTGCAGGTTTTAAAGTTAGGGTCATGCTATGACATAACTGGTCTTACAATATTTAATATTATTATTATAGTAGGATGATGATTTTCTGTGTTAACAAAATAACAATTCCATCCATGCAAAATGATAATTCTGTAAAAATTCTGTAATTTGACCAGAATTACACAAACCGGCCAGAATTATAGTTGAAAATTCTGGCCAAAATTAAATATCAACCCTTGGCCAAAAATCACAAATTTTATAAACTATTTCCGTGATTTTTCTGCAAAATTCTATGAACACAGAAATCATTCCTGTTTCATAGTTCTATTTTCTAAAATACGTGTCAGGTAATCAGTATCAAGGCTTGGAAACAATAAAAATTGGTAAATCTTTGAATATTTATGTAACATAACTAAAGAAATCATAATAATCTAAAATTTTATTATCAGAAAACGTTTATGCACCAACCAGTTTTTAATGATTTCTAAAGCAAAAGTTATACATTTTATTTTTATTTATTTTTTTCTCATAAATAAATATATATTCACAGAGTTTTGTCATGAGTTTTGTTATTCATCATGAGTTTCATCATTCGTCATGAGTTTTGTCATTTGTCACAGGTTTTGTTATTCATCATTCATCTAATTGAAGCTGCCAGACAAAACAGTTTTGTCATTCATCTAAACAAAACTATTTTGTCTTTCGTCAGGCATCATTAATCATTGTCTGGCTATTTTATAAACCCCATCAAGTAAACATGAAAATTCAAACTTAAATATTGGGTTCTTAATACTTTTAAATTAATTAAAGCTGGTAGTATTGATAGTCTAAATGTTAAATATGATAAACATAATTGTGGTAGCAAATCGACATGCTGTTAAATGATTTATTATCTTAATAAAAGAATAATATAAAACTAAAAAATGTGTTAAATTTATATTGATAGGCTAAAAATGGATAGATGAGCATTGCAACTCATATCAAGTTGGAAGCAAGTTTGAAATTTTGAATACATAGTTTTTAGGAACTGAATTAGAACTCTTAGGTACTGATGAATTTCCTAAACTTGATGTAATTTCAAAGGGCAAATTTATTTCTTTATAAAATACTGGTACTCAACAAAACTTAACTCAACCACTAAATATTACAAATGCAATAAAAAAATTGTGAAAGTAGGAGTTGTTTTGTTGTAAGAACAATGCTTACTGTACTTTTTGTTGTTGTTATATCTGCTAAGGTACATGTAAAAATCATATAGCACTTAGTAGTGGTTTAATCTTCATGTGGGTTTAATAATCATTAATAAAAATAATGTGATTTGCGGTGTAAATTTTTTTTATTAATTGATATGATACCAATTAAAATATAAAGTACTTTAATTTACAATTTCAAAGCTTGATATGTCAATACCAGTATGATCACCTTTCTTGTATAATATGAAATATGGTAGGTTCCAGTATGATCACGTTTTTTGTATAATATGAAATGTGGTAGAGATGGTTTAATTTAACTTTTTTGATATCGCTTATCTTGATTATTGAAGAATCCTTTTTTAGTAGAAGTAATGATTTTCATTTATTCATTTTTGGAAGGAGTTAAGATTTTCTTATACTATATATGGATATTATAATTTCATATGCAAATCGCTCGTTATAAAGCAAATCTTATATTACTGATTATTAATTAATTTTAAATTTTATAATATTTTTCCAATTGTTCTTTTAAATATGGTTTAATCTTTCATTATTCACATAAAATAGTTTCATTTATAAACAGTCATATAAAAGATCTTTCTGAATAGTAACCCACCAAGATTAGACCCATGTGCAAATCTTAGGATCTTCTTTATTGAAATACAAATTCAAAGTATATATGTATTTCAAATTTTTACTTTAATGATACAAACTCTCAGCCATGTACTAGATCTCAGACCTACTATAGATTTTAAAATTTGTGGGTGTAATAGACCCAGTTATTTATACAGTAGCTTCATCCAGTTATAGTCAATACATCTATAATTGCTTCAAATACATTATATTTCACCAATGATCTTTTCACTGACAAGCCTATTATATCAGTGATAAGTGTTATGAAGTTATCTAAAATACTGTGTATGTACTTGCAGGTCTTTATTACCAAACTTCACTTGCTTGGCTTATTATGTAATGACTAAAGTATCATATCAGATACTACCACCACTAAAAATAAAGTTTATTGTTTAGACATTTCTTAATATTAAAGTCTCTTCGATTCGAATCTAAAACTAAAAACTAATTAAATACTAAAGACCATTGTTCTATTTATATTATGTGATAGTTGATCATACAATGTATAAGTTACATGAACCTGATTCTAATTCTGTATTACTAAACACATGTCAACCAAATCTACCATGTCATGAGCTAGACCCCAGGACTTTGTCCTGAAGTCTTACTCTTTTAAACCAAATTACTCAACACAAATAACTAAGTTATTAACTTCTAAATATATAATCTATTATTCTATAATAGCATTCAAATGTCTATATAATTTCAACCTCAAGAAACCTATTATTGATTATTATAATCATTCCTGACCCAGCATTGTTTGTACATCAATTCTTCCAAGCTTTTGTATATTAAGATGGCTACCAAACACCATATTTACCGATCTATCATATCCAATTATATGACCCAAATACAATCATTTAAGAAATTCAATCTTTTTACCATTAAATGATGTAGCATCACTCCAATTTGCCTTTCAATTCACAATTGTCATAACACCATACCTTTTGATCAATTGATAGTTTGTATTATCTAATATTGCAAAATTTTTTCTACAATTGTTCAATTTTATCACACTATTTAATGTTCTTTTTCCAATTCCATACCAATAACAATGCTCTACATTATTTACTTCATCATCAGGATCTTTGTTAGCAAATCTTTGATAATTAATGAATAATTTATGTTTATTCTTTTCAACATTAATTCTATTTTCATAACAACAACTGCAATTACACATAGTGTTTACATTACCCATATCAGCATATTTTTGATAATTAACAAACATCTTATGCTCATCCTTTTCATCACAAGTTCTCTTTTTATCAAGATTATATATTTTATTAACGTGATCTATTTTATAGCAATGTCTAACTATAGATGCTTTAACAGCATTATTCATATTTGCAAATTTTTGACAAAGAATGAATGCTTTCAATTTAATCGATTCATTTTTGTTACCATTATACTTTACAAGTAAGTTCTCCGAATTCATGTCTTTTGTTTGATTTAGTTTCTTTTCATTTAATCTATTAATGATCCTCTTATTTATCTCTTTATCATCAACATCATCACTCTTATTCAAATTACCTTTAACACACCTAATATTCACAAATTCGTTTTCGCTTCTAACATCATTCTTCACTATACTGCTTTTATCCATTATATATTTATCTAAAACATTTTCATCAGTGATCACAAATGTTGCCTTTTGATGATCTGATTTGATTATAAAATACCATTGATCACCTTTGGCTTGAATATTACACTTAGATCTTGCGATTTATGGCATTTCAAAAACAACATTACAATACAGTTCATGCTTAATATAAAATTTTTGAACTACTTTAATACCTTCAACATTGATTTCAACACTAGAAACACATTTAACAACTTCATTACCAATTTTCTTACTCACATGTTTTCAGGTAAGCCCATTTTTTCTTTGTACACTTCATGCTTAATAGATTCGAACATGAACTAGTTCTAATCGTTGTTTTTGCAAACTTTCTATTTACTTTTATCATCTTTTCTAATATCCCTTCATTGTTCTTATCTTTTTCTTCTCTTTGCTTTATACTTTGTACAAAATGATTATACTTCTTTTCACTAACATATTTCTATCAACTTATTATTCAAACTTCAATCATGATCTTGATCTTTCATAATAGACACAAACAAGCCAAGTGCTTTTTATGCTGACACACATAATACAAGCATAACATATGCTTTTCCTTTTATCTTGAGAAGTCTTCAAGCTTTTCATTACTTCTTGTACTACTGTTTCTACAATTTTCTTTAACATCACCAGGTAATTCATTTCCTTTATTCTCAACTCTAATTCCATTAGTTTCAACTTGACTTGCCACCAAGGCTTAAATTTACCAATTGCAATGCTACAACTTTCTTGAACTTGCACTTAGCAAGTATGACAAACTTCAACACATTGCTTTGAGAAGACCTTTCTTACCCAGGTCTTTGTGTCATGGAGTTATCTAAACTACCATGTACTTGCAGTTTTTACTACCAAACTTCACTTACTTGGCTTATTACATGATGACTATAGTATCATACCAGATACTACCACTACCGATACAATATCACTAAGACATGGCTTATTTACTAAGAATAAAGTTTATTGTTTAAACGTTTCTTTATTATTAATGTCTCTTCTATTCAAATCTAAAACTAAAAACTAATTAAATACTAAAGACTATTGTTCTATTTATATTACGTGATAGTCGATCATCAACATGTAAGTTATATGAACCCAATCTGATTTTGTGTTACTAAACACATGTCAACCAAATCTACCATGTCAATAAGTTTATAGATAAGTTCAGTTTGTAGACAATATATTTTGCCAACAGCTCTCAATAAGTAAGAAATTAAGTATAGTATGTATAGTATAAGCTATTGATGAAATATACTGTTTATGAAATTACTTGGCTATAAATAAATCATCTGTAAAAATAAGCTTGTCAGTGCATGAGTGTCGATTAATATAGTGTCTTTAAAGTATATGTTAGTGAAATAATAAGGACCCATTATATTTAGCTTATTCATAAAAAAGTGTTTAAATTATGATAAAAGATTATTAGAATTCACAGTAATTTGGAGCTTTGTCAATTACAAGAATGGACAATCACTTCTTCAATTTATCATTTCAACATTTATAGCTTTTTAGACTATATATCTAGTATTTTTTAAATAAATAATATAATAATGTATAATTGTTGAAATCGAATCACTATATAAGTGCTGCTTAGGGAAAAGGCTGCTTTAACTTTCAATTATATTTTGTGTACAGTTAACTGTCTATAGAGAATTTATCATCATGATAGATTTTTCATAAACAGTTAACTATACTGTAAAAGCACGAAATAATGCTCAGAGCATTAATTTGAAATTTAGATACTCATAAAATAGTATATGTAGCTTCAAATTAGTGCCTATGGGCATCCCAAATTAACGCGCATCTATATAAATAAATGTAAAAATAAAATAAAGTGATTGGAACTGGGTTTGGTATAAGTAAACCTATTTTTGGCATTAATTTATGTTGCTTGGTAATTTTAATAGTAGTAAAATTGTCTTCAGAATTTTACAAAATCATGTAAATAAAGAAAAATAAAACTTTATAGAGCCATTGCGGGTAAACCACTAGACTGTTTAATGATTTTACTATCGATAGATCTAAAGAATAGGATCTGCTCAACTTATCGATAGTCACTTCGTACAGCACATTTTACAGACAATCACTTACTGAAAAGTTCATTTCACCGACAATTTAATTCATCAAAGTATATTTTACAGACAGTAATTCTGGTCAATATTATTTGTCTGTTTAGAATTAGAGAGCTGTTCTCATAAATTTTGGGACAAAGTAAAAATTGTCGTTTCCCAAAATCTCTATAGTTTCATCCTAAAGGTTACTTAACTCTTCAGAATCATATCATTATCTTCAGAATTTCAATCCAGAGATAGCGATGTATTTTCTGGAGAGATAGATGATTCATAGGACAAAACTGAAGAGATTTTGGGAAACTAGCAAATTTTTAGTTTCTTCTAGAATTTATAAAAACCGCTGTAAATTTAGTTAGTGTAATTTATAAAAAAAATTTGTCAGTAAAATGAACTTGCCAGTAAATAATATGGATCCCCAAAGAACAACTTTTGTTAATATCAAAAAATGCTTTTACCTAATACCAAACACAGCTCCGGTATACTTTTTAATTTTTATTCTAAATAAATACTGATTAGAGATGTGAATCAAACCCTTGTTTCGAAATAACACACATGTGTATACTCGAAATAATGTGCAAGTGGGCATTATTTTGTACTTGTATGGTATACAAAATATGATTAAAGTCCGAACAGCCTTTTTTCTTAGGCAGCATGATGAGGTTCCAAAGCTAATGAATTATTACTTGACCAGTTATTAATAAGTGATACAAAGATCTCTTTTTTGATGATTAGGCACTGCAAGGTCTTACACGTTGAAAAGTAGACTCTGAGACTAAGAGAGCAAAGCAAGAATCTCTTTTTTGATGATTAGGCATCACAAGGTCTTACACGTTGGATAGTTAGACTTTGAAACTAAGAGAGTAAAGCAAGAACCCATGCCTGTAATGAAACTCCATGGCAAGTATAAAGATGTGTCATATGCATTATACAGACAATATTGTATGCTGCATAATATGATACAAGTTGCCTAAATTTTAAAAATGCACATAGAAGTTATTATAAATTTTGATATATGTCATTTTATCAATAATCACTTTATAGACACTTGGTTCTATCAAAATAAATAGCCTGTGAAATTCAATGAAAAATAAATTTACCAGGTTTTTTTTTTTTTTGCATTAAGATGATATTTTGCTTATATCTTTATTGATTAATTTATATAAGTAATTACATATCAACTATATAAAGACTTAATTTGTATAGAAACAAATAAATATAAATTATATTCAAAAATAAAAGCTCATACTAGAAGCTTAAACTAAAGCTTAAACTAATTATCTGTGACCTAAACCTACTAGAGTGATCAAAACTCACCTAGATTTGAATTGTTAGGATATGATTAATAGAAGTACTATATTTGATCTACATAGTAGACCAAATATTGATTTTAAAAGTAGCTTGTCCTAGAGGAGAGCAAGTATTAAGTTCTGAGTGTAATTGGTCAGCAGAGCCACAAGGACAACTGAAAGTATAGTGAATTTTGTTTCTTTTATTAGTTGGCTGTGAAGAAGATTGAGGTAAATTATTAGAGTTAGGGTATGAAGGAATTTGACAAGATTTTTTCCAGTTGGAGAAATTGGTACAATATGGGATCCAAATATTGTTA
>CAJVPY010000407.1:0-27605 GCA_910591965.1 Dentiscutata erythropus | reverse complement strand
TCATATCTTTATTAAGTAATTTATATAAGTAATCATAAAGAAACAAAACTAAATGAAGACTTAATTCATATATAAATGAATAAATATAAATTACATACAAGAATAAAAGCTCAACCTAATTTATTTGTGATTTAAACCTACTAGAGTAGTTAAAGCTCACCTAGATTTGAATAGTTAATATATAATTAGTAGGAATACTGAACTAGATCCACAAAGTGAACTAGATATTAAATTTAAATTTAGCAAGCCCAGCTGGGGGCAAAAAGAAGAATCAGAGTGTAGTTGATCAGATAAGTTGCATAGACAGCTATATGTAAAAGTGTTATGAATTCTATTATAAAAACAAGTAGAAAATCATTGGCTAACTTAAATAGAGATAGAGTTTAATAATATTTGATGTGCCTTTTTCCAAGTAGAAAAATTAATACAGTATGATTTTCATATTTATTTGTAAATTTGATTAGAATTTTGATGAGAATTTTAATAATGAGCTAAAAAGCTATTGAATAAGATATGTCAAATAGTAATATATATTAAATAAGCAGAAAAGGAATAAGATCTTTAAAAGTAGAATGAAAAGAGTATGAATAGAGAGTAGAAGAATAGAAGAAGAAGGAAGGATGAGATGAAATTATATGTATTAAGTAATTAAGTTCATGAGAAGCAAGATCAAGATTGGCATTCAAAATAATTTCTGAGATAGAATAATTAATAATTTGGAATAGAAGATTATAGTGGGAATAGGAGTACTAGTGAGAAGGAGAGTTAGAAAGATTGCATTAGAAACAGTTAGAAGATGGAAATAAGTTAGATGATATAGGGTGAAAATAGAAGTATGTAGATAGACTATTAAGTAACATTTTAATTTTAAAAGATTTAAAGTGACTAAGTTTAGAATTAGTGAAATTGTATAAACATTTATGATTATTGTTAAAGTAGAGCCATGTAGAGTTCTAGTCAATAAGGTTTGAAAAGTGTGATCATTTATCAGTATGTCTTTGGAAGAACTACATAAAAATAGTCTAAGCATTGCAAATATTTTTAATAAAGCGTCTCGAAGGGCTATTAATCAAGAAGTTTTTCCATTGAAGGAAGAAAGAAGGGCTATATATATTAGAATAATTAAACAATAAAGTTGAAAAAGAAAAAAAAAAAAAAATTATACAAAGTTGCCCAAAGTAAAGATGTTATAATATTTGCAATATAAATTTTTTTGCTTTGTTTATTACAAGACATACTTGTTGTAAAAATATACAAATTATAAGTTGTAATTAGGGTTTTGCAATTTGATTTGATTTGATTTGATTCAATCAAATATTTGATCTCAAATCAAATTCAAATACAGAAATTTCAAATCAAATCAAATTCAAATTGACAAAATATTCGATTTGATTTGAAAATACTTAATAAAAATTACAAATAAATTTGATTTGATTTGAATTTGATTTGATCAAATCAAATTCAAATCAAGAGCTTATTCAATTCGATCAAATTCAAATATGTAAATATTCGATTCGATTTGACTTTGAGCAACCCTAGTTGTAATAGATAAAATATTTATTCAAAAAAAGTAATTTGCAGTAAAATTACAAATAGCATGCTCAGAATTTAATTAGTTATTTTTTTTCTATATATTTTATTATAAAAAAATATTATTAAATTTTATTAAACCAATTGTTCTGTTAAAATTTTCTACAAATTTATCACACTTAGAATTGATTTGAGAAGATCACATTTTATATTCTCCTGTGAATTATATATAAATAGACTACAATTTGAGAAAAAATCTTTAACTTAGCCAATGTTAGAATTTTATATAAAATAAAGGTTGTTCATATTATAAATGTATTTTCCTGCAACTTTTAACTAGTTTTGATTTATCACTAAGAATCATCTTCGCTTCCGGATCTTTCCATGTAAGGTCTAAGGGATCAAGAGTATCAATATTCTTTTTGAAAGTATAAAGACCCATTAGCATCCATTGAGGGAACTAAAGCAAACTTGCAGGGTAATAACAATAAAAGTGCCTACATTTCCTGAATGACCTGAATGAACTTGTTAGCCCGTATCGTATAAGCATAAATTTCTATCTAGGTCGGTAACTAGATACTATACCATACTCAATGTCATAATTGCCTTCAGACCTTTAATAACGCTTTTGTAACCATTTCCCATCTACAGTAGATATATTATTAGGTTCGAATTTCAAAACTCTATATGAATCTCTTTTGAAAATTAATTAATAAAAAATTTATTAAAAATTATTGCTATAAATTATAAAATAGCATACAATTTCTAAAAATAAGATTATTATTTAACACGCTTTAAACTTGAAAATAAAAAGAGTAATTGTCTACTAAACCATCGTATACTTTTCATAATGCAAATTTTTTTCTTTTTTTAAAAATAGTGCTTAGTGTTACAATTTACTACGTATTAAAAAATAAACCTATCATTATCACCATGAATAATAGTTTTATATAAAATTTTTACCCCACTCGATGGTTTAATAAAACGGGTGCAGAATCTGTAAAAATTTATTTTTAAAATATTTATTAATTTTTTTTTTCGAATTGTCGTAGTAATTTCTCATTTGTATTCTTACTTCACTATCTATATACTGCCTTATATTTGCCAATCCTCTACAAATATTATTAAGTTTGGCAGACTTCCTTAAAATTTACCTTTAGCCAAATTGTTCTATTTGCAAACCAAAAATAATTAGTGCTAAAAAGTAAAAGTAAATTGTTCGGTTTATTCAGTACCATTTTTTTTTCAGTACCATTTTTTTTTTTGAGATTTAAACAAAATTATCTCACAGAGATTTGTGTATACTAAATCAGTAAAATTATAATATTATAAAAAAAAAAGAAAAAAAAAAGCAATTACATCATTATCAGTTGAATTTATAATAATATCTATATCTTTGAATATTTACGATTATGTTACAGGAACGACACCTTCATTTTGAACTTGATCCATGCCTTGTTCACCTAATCCATCAGCAAAAGCAAGATCATCTTGTGGTGGTATATGAGGACCATCTTGAATTCCTTCGAACATTCGTGCACTATAAGCAAGAAATTTGAAATAAAAATGAAATTAAATATAAATATATATATATATATATTGTAATAATTTTCACAAAAGAATAATTTAAATAACTCACATTATTTGAGGAGTTTTCAATAATCGACGTCCACCACTATTTCTCTCATTTGGCCATACATCTTCGAAAAAGTAATAAACATGACCAACAGCAATTCCCATCATATCACCCGTAGGAAATACATTGTTCAATAACAGAGAAAAACCTAGTAATACCCAAGGAAGAAATGGAGCACTGAATACAAATAGACCCACAAAATTTAATCTAATGAAAGGATTTCTTCGTGACCATATGTAAACCAAAGTGAAAGCCAAAGGTGAACCCAAAAAAGGCATATTTGATAATGGGGATAAAAGCTAAAATTAATTTAGAATGAGTAATAATTTAATTTAAAATATAAAATCGCGATTTCGCGAGAAAGACTTACTAATAAAGAAACAGCAGCCAAAAACAATAACCAAAAATAATCAGCAGTTCTTCCTCGAAATGAACCTTCTTCTAGCATACGACTATAACGTACTCTTTGTTAGGATAAAAAAGAAAATGTAAGAAGTTAAGGAAAATTTGATAAAATTAGAGATATATTAATAACTATATATATTGATCAAAGAATAATTTTGACTTAAGGATACAAAAAGAACATGTGATATAAAAAATCAAGTGAAAATTGACCAAAATATAAAAAGTTTGTCACCAGTCGCCAAAGCTAAATAATAAAAAAACGCGTAAATTTATAAAGTTAATAATAAAATGAGATAGTTTCCTTTCCTTTTACCTGGAGATCATAAAAAGCTTTATCAAAATTGAAGTAAAGTTGAAAAGGAGTCACAAAACCAACTTGCTGATTCCAAAAGCAAATAGAATTCAGAAAACCATATATATATAATTTTTTTAAAGTTAAAAGTTAAGATCGCGATTGCAGGCTCATACCACAGCCAAACTGGTTAAAACAGCCGCGGTTACAAAAGTTCTTGTGATTATAGGAACGTCATAATACCAATCTTCTATAGGTATCGCCATTTTTGAATGAAATTCTAGTTATATTAAAAAATTTGGTAAAATCGAAATGAATAGATTAGCCAAGAATAATAACGGGTAATTATAACGGTTTAAATTGTTAAGTTACACAGGATTATAGGTTAATTATCGTGGCATTTTTATATAGGATAATTTCGATCACACAATCACTGTTAACTTATTACGTACAGTACAGTACGTACTGTATCTAATGACTTCGTTACCAGTCATGTGACTTTTAAATGATATGACTAGGGTTGTAATAAATGACTATATACCTGATAAAGTAACTTATTTGTGTTGTGTCTTTTCGGAAAAATCCATCTTGGGACTATTCTTCATACACGTAAAAAAATAATAGAATAGGTGTTGATATGTATTTACATTGTAGAACTCTGTACAAGTCTGTACAAGTCGTTATAGTGAAGTGATCAGGCTGTGATATTTTCTTCATTATTATATCAAGAGTCTACTATATAGAGTAAGGTGGTAATAGAGCCAATGGAGCATAAAAAATTAGTATCCATTGGCTTTATAAAGAGCTCCAGCTCTTGTTATAGTGAAGAACAGTTTATATAAAACCCTCTAAAATTTAGAGAGTTTTTATATAAAATATTCTTCACTATAACAAGAATTCATTATAACGAGAGCTCACTATAAAGATAGTTCACTATAACGAAGTGTCTTGTATTTTTCCGAAAGAGAAAATGAATGATATTTTCCGAAAAAGAAATAAAAAATCGCAAAATAATATTTAGGAAATTGATTATTCAAATTTTTACAATTCTTTCGAAAATACTGTAAGTGAATTCGGAATTCCGTGGATTAAGAATCTTAAAACAACTTAAGTGTGTAATGAAATTTTAGTTTGCACTATAAGTTTGAACTTAGTTAATATATATAGTGCTAGTAGTTTATACTACTAGACCATAAAAAGAGTATAGCTTTAAAATGTATCAACTTTTTATAGAAGCAGCTTAAATTGTTAAAACTTTGCTTTTAAAGTTAATTAAACATATGGTAATTACAGTATATAAAGTATAAAACAATAATAATCTTTAAAACGCATCAATTTTTTATACAAAAGGTTTTTCAAAAATACTTTTACTAAAACGCACCTATGGTGTTTTACCACCTATTACTATGTCGCATTATCTTAAAAACCGACTAATTAATTGATATGCGATACTCTAAGTAAAAATGCACTACGTCCCCAAAAACCCTTCCTAAACCTTAATTCTAGCACTAAACTAATATAAAAAACTTAGAAAAAATACTGTATATAGTAACATATAATAGATGTAAAACCACCATAGGTGCGTTTTATAATAAATGTTTCAAACAAATTTATAAAAAATTAATATTGCTTTATAAAGTTACCGATCAGTTTTTTGAAAAACCTTTTGTAATAAAAGTGATTAAAAAACAATTGATGTATGTTTAGTATAGACTTTTTAGCACCATACAAAAGTTAAGAAATTCTTTTATAGCATTTCCAATAAAAGATATAAATAATTACCGGTAATTATGCGTTCAACAAAAGAACAGATCAAAGAACTGACAGATAGATCAAAATCAAAAATCAAAACAGTAGTGCCTCAAAAAATTCAAATGATCAAAAAAAATGTTGATTTTATTGAAAAGATCAATGATTGATTAGTACACGTAATGAATAAAAAAATTCATTTAAGCCATCTATATAATATTAAAAAAAAAAACTTTTCTTTTTCATTGTCTTAATTGACCGATTTTAAATCAATTTCTTTTAATTATTGAATTCTTTATTCTATTAAGGATCCATAATGGATAAAATGGAAGTTCCAGAGAATAATAATCAAGAGTACATACCACATACAAAATGTATTATTCAAGTAGTATTCGAACAGGAAGGTAAAACGAGACTTAAAAAATTACTTGTAATTAAAAGATACAGTTAACGTGGTCAAGACACACTTTACACACTTTTTTTTTTAAAAAAAAATTATCAAGGGACGTTAAAACGAACGGTTGAATTCATTCAGCAGTATTATAATTCGCAAACATGCCGCACATTCTTTATTCCACGCAAGGTCAACCATGAATTACGTTACTACTCGTCAAATAAGTGGAAAACGCCAACAATTTCATCAGTTATCCTTTTCGTATATCCTGTACGTACCACCGAATTTTCTTCTTTGGTTACTCGCGAAACACGATTGAAACCAATTCAAATCCAACTACTTGAAAAACCGATAAGAGTTTATATCAAGAAACCATCAACACTTACCATTTCGCCAGTTAATAATTCGATCAGTTATAGACAAATTATTTCTAAAATATTCACCAAACGAAAAAAGAATGTATTATGGAGATTACCCTTAGAAGTTAAACGACAATCCAACGATAAAAGGAGTACAACTAGACTTATTATTCCTTTTGGGTTTGAACTTAACATTGATTTAAATCCAGGTCGAAGTTTAATTAATGGTTATGTTAAAGAAAATTATGATTTTGAGGGTGGAAAATATTATGAATCGGATAAGGAAAGAAAGAATGATAGAAGTAGGAAGAAATATTTAAGTACTATGGAATTCTTCGATATTTTGAAATACAGTAGATGATTTTTGATCTTTGTATTTATTTATCTTTGTATTTATATATCTTTGTATATATATATTTATATGTACGAATCTACATACATACAATATATATACATATATAAATATACATACATATATATACTGTATAATAAAATTAATTTTAACATCTTCGTCCGTCAATTCAGAGAATTTATAATAAAATTATTTAGGTACTTGAAAAAGATAATAATTTGCGGCTGTGATACAAACCATGTGACCAAGTTCATCAAAGAAACTTTAGTGAAAATAATATTTTTTATTAGAATGAAATTTTTAAGTTACTAAAAAATTTTCGAAAACGTGTCATGAGATAATCAGCCGAAAAGGATAATATGGAACATATGACCCTGATATGATATCATTGATTTTGCATTAACCTAGTCTTATGATTGATTGGTTTGAAACGCGTTTTTACCTTAATTGTCAACCGTGTCTTGCAGATCTCGAAAAATAGACGTGTCGATAAAAAAAAAAAAAAGAATATATAAGGGTTGCCTTTTTATTTTTTTTTTATCTCCTATACTCTTTTTTCACGTTTTTTCAGTTAGTAGATGAGTATTACTGTAATTCTGTAATTATTAAACTCATAACAAGTTTCTTCTCGGTAGTGCTCAGCAAAAACTTGATACCAAACACCTGATAAAAACCAAATATCAATGATTTTAAATCAAATCACTGTATTTGTATAATATAATAATAATAATAATATGAGATAACATCATCTTGGTATGGTGATAATTCTTTTGATCAGAGAATGCTGTTTTTCTGGCTTAGAGACTGGACTCGAGTCAACTCGTAGCTTAAAAAACATAGCCTTGACTCGAGTTAATTCGAGTTAAGACTATGTTTTTTAAGCTACGAGTTGACTCGAGTCCAGTCTCTATTCTGACTTATCAAAAAAAAAAAAAATTTTTTTTCGTGGTCATTGATCATAGTACGTACAAACGTGCATAGCATACGTACTGTACGTACGTTACTACCGTAAATGGCCATATAAAAGATGAGTCGGCCCCCAAAATACGGATCAATGGCGCAGCCGCAGCTAATAATTTATCAATCAGAATTGTATGCTTGATTATGTTGAGCACTACTTCAAGAATTCTAGGCTACACATTTCCAGTAGCAGCTTTTGAGTATGTTCATATATGTTTTTTTGGGTTGTTCATATCTATGAAAGTTTTTATTTTATATTTGAGCATAATAAAATTTTGAGTTATTGGAATTATTTGTATAAGATTTCCATACTTTTAACTTAGTGTTGATATTCTCTTTAATATTTGCCGACTACTGACACGCCATATTCTGGGGTATCTACTGTATGTCACTTCTTTTTTTTTTTTTTTTTTTTCTTCGACTGGGTAGATAGTTTTATAATTACGAGATTTATTGTTTTTTTTTACTATTATTATTTCTATAATTTATAAATATATATATACAGTAAATAATTTTTTTACTTTTTTTTATTAGATGAAATAAATTAATAAAGTATATCGTAAAATATTATATGTTGTTTTTTTTATTTGAACTTTGTATTATAAACTTTAATTATAGTAGTCATGTTTTTAATAATTACTCGAATTGATTCAGTGTCATTAAATAAATTTTGCATGCGTTACTTATTTTTAATGTGTATTGTATGTCAAGGGTTGTAAGCTTTAAAGCTTTAGAATTCAAAATGATCGTAAGGAATTACTGTTGAAGAAGTTCTAATTATTGTAAAACTTAAATGAGAAATGTTTATATACACGTGACCCCGTTAATATCAACTTCGTTAATATCAACCTATGCCAAAAACCAAATTTTATGAATTTTTGTATATCAAAATTCCCTCTTATATATCAACTTTAATATAAACCTTCGTTAATATCACTATCAACATAATTTAAACCAGGTTCAAATGGGTTGATATTAACGAGGGTCACCTGTACTTATACACCGAAATATTGATTATATATATTAATGTATGAGAATTGAATTTCGTTTAGTAAAAAAAAAAACAAAACCATAATTTACAAATTTATTAAACACATAAGAGTGTTGCAGTCTAGTTTATTGCTGTAAATTAAATGATAACGATAACAATTAATCTCTCACTATCGCTATGTCCGAGTTCGTTATACACTGAACTTGATTTGATTGGTATAAATTTGACCACGTGTAGGAGAAAAACTATAAATTTACGGGTTTGAGTACATTATTGTATTAGTAGTCAAAAAAAAAAAAAAAAGTCTATTAATTAGCAATTTGCAGTAGCATTTTATTTATTTGCGGTATTGTAACAGTATCAATAAAATGAATTTAAAATATTTCAAATGTTCGTGTTAATTATTTTTTAAACAAAAGTAAAATCGCGGACAGAATATAATTAAGGAATTTTGAAACAGAGTTGGGTAGTTTTTAAAATTACAAGCTTGTAAACGTAGGTCTCAGCAAAATTTTATTCTTTTGAGAATAAGCAAAATAATTTATAAAATTTTCTTGGTTGTGTCAGAAGCACTTATTTTCGTTAATGTTTAGGTTCGATTTTTTTTTTTTTTTACTGCAGTAGTGCATAAGCTTTTGTTTAATTATTTTGATTTTTTTGATTTTGCGGCTGCGCTAAGGTGGCGTGATCTAGTTTATCCAATTGAAGACGGTTAAATTTATCTTAACCACATACAGAATTTAGTCTTAATCACCACAGAAAATCACCGTCCCTGAACCTGGCGCGCATTCAAGAATTGCCATCTGGTCATCGATTTAAATATATACCTATTTATTATCATAACCTTAAACTTGTGATATGTGCAAGTTATGCAGTATTAGTTTTTGCGACTGAACCAGGGACCTGCAAAAATTTGGATCCAAATTTTTCCAAATTTTTGCACTCAATCCAAATGGTTCCAAATTTTAGCCCGATATCCAAATTCTGGCCAAATTTTTGATGATTTTTTCAGGTTTCATGTGATCTGACCAATAAAAATTAACTATTTAGTGACTATTTGGGGAACCAGAAAATTACGAACCAAAATCAGAATAATGTCTAGTCGTAAATTTTAGGCATGTCTGTCGTGAAGATTCGGAATCGAATAAAATTTTTTTTTAACGAAAAATAATCCAAATTTTTACGCTTTTTGCCCAAATTTCATCCAAATATTTTACACTTTTGGCCCAAATTTCATACAAATTTTAGTCGATACCCAAATAAATTTTTTCGATTTGATATCCAAAATTTTGCGGGTCCCTGGACTGAACTCGTCGACTCGTGACCTGAAATAACGCGAATTACGTATCGTGACTCGAATAACGCGAATTACGTATCATGATTCGAATAACTCGAATTACGTATCATGATTCGAGTTAACTCGCGAGTTACTTGCAAAATTTACAAACATTTTTCAATAAATTGATTTCATGACTCGAATAAATAGAATAAATAATAATAATAATTAATTCGCAAATTATGAGTTGAAACGAGTCCAGTCATCAATTTTATCAATCTGTGAATGATATGTATCGCACAAACTTTCTATCATTCAAAGCGCGGACTTTCTATTTTTGTTAAACTGCCAGATCTTATCTAACTTGATTTGGATCGATACAAAAAAAAAGAGCTTTGTCGTTATAATGACTTACTCTACCAACATCGTAAGTAAAATTATAGTGAATGAAGTGTTGATTATGTAAATTTCGATGGCAAAATAAAGTATTTCTAAAAATTTTTGGCGGTTATGATTTATTAAGAGTTATAATTCTGCCGCGCCAATATCTATTATATGCACTCATTGTATAGAACACTATTCACATGTTCGTATCTACAAACATAAACTAGCAATCTTTAATCAAATTTTAACTTCGAAATAACCTATACGCATTATAAAATAAAAAGTTCTGTGTGTGAAAGGTATAAAAGAAAAGCATATTACACATATTTGCATATGAAAGAAATTTTAAGAAGTCATCAAAACTAGCGGCACGCATAAAATATTGGTAAATCTATAAATGTTCTATTTTGCAAACACGAAATATAATAATAATATAAAAAAAGAAAAAAAATTCAGCGATTAACTTTTACTTAAGATGAGTATGAGCTCATTGTCTTTGTAGCAGTTAGAACGGACAAAATCGCAAGAAAGTTCTAATAGTGAAATGTAGTTATATAAAGATATGTATATCAAGCATAGCGCCGAACCTAATTAATATATTATTAAATTTTTGCGCATACCTTTCACAACCGCATACTATCAAATTCAATGCTAAGACTATTCCCAGCAAGAAGATTATGATCTAATATTTATTTTAGCAAGTGATAATTAGTTTTTTTTTCAATCTTTCAAATAATGATTCAATTATTGGATTTTTAAAGAAAGAAAAAATATTTACGTCCGCCGCCAATTGACGCACCACAATCCACACAACTTAAAAAGATCAGAAACGTGAATTAGTCAAAGACTTCAAAAAAGTGCAGTTTAACCTCGATATGATCATTTAGTGGTCAAATATATTGCAACTATTATAGTGCTTATATAAAGGTTAAATTATCAAGCAGATAGCTTTTGATCGAGGTTAGACTATAATATTATTCAAAATAAAGTTACCGGCTAGCTTCCATGGCACCTCCGCATTCACCTATTGTATAAGGATGGCCGTTTGGACACTGGTACCAATGCTAAAGTTTAATTTTGTAAAGTTTCAAATTAATTTGATTATTATGTAAAAATACAAAGGCAAAAGAATATAATTTATATATTACTCCTGATCCCCGAAATTCGCTATTCATTGCTTTACTTATTTCCAGCTTTTCTTCATGTGTTAAAGGTCTATCCCTCATAGCTGCATCTCGAAGGTCCGAAACCTCTTGAAGAATTTTATCAATTCTTGACTTGCATTGTTTTTCAAAATATTCAGCACTCATTGTAGGAAGCATTTCATTACAAATATGTTCACATGTCCTTTCAATTTCAGAACATTTATTTTTGACAGACCGTTGAATAATAGGAGTTACTTGGCCTGCAGGAGGATATTTGAGCCTAAATCGTTCAGCTTTACACTCAACTTCCGCTAACTCCAACGACGTCAGAATAGCGTGACGAAGATAACTATTTTGTTGAGCTGTCGTAATTATAATATCAAGATGCTTTTTAATTGATACGATTATATCTTCGCCAAATTCAATCCAATTTTTTTCATAAGAAGTAGTTTGATTTCCCATTACTGCTATTTTTGACAACTCTGGGATAATCAGGGAAATTTCATGGAAAATAACTTTTTGAATATTAATTATTTCCAAAAATGCATCAAGATATATTCTGACGTCCATTTTTGGAGCACTTAACCCAACTTCCGCCAAGGTTTCTTGAAGTTTAAGATGTTGATGAACGGGAGAGTCATAATTTGAATTATCCAAAGACACGAAATTTTTGCCGAGATCACATATATTAATTCGAGTTTTGTAATCATACCTATAATAATTTAAAGTAAAAATGTATACACGGGTGAATATTTTCTGAAATCTAAAATAAAAGATTATTAACTTACAAAAGAGATACTGCATTCTCGTATGCACGTTTATGCGGAGGAGATTTTGTTTCCAACATTAGTTGAATCAACTCTCGATATATGACAAGAAGTACGGATATATGTTGCTTCCATCTCTTTTCATGCATTAATGGAATAGAATATTGATCAAGAAATATATATTGCTCTGTTGATATAATTTCCGGAAGTTTTTGCAACACTGAATCTCTTTTTATAATTTTCGTTTCTTTATCTTTCAACGGTATTTGAATTTCTTTTAAAAATTTCATTCGTTTAATCCCTAGTTGTTTTGTAGCATTTGTTATATCTGCATGTCGATTTTTTAGTTGATTACCATATTTCACCAAGAATTTTTTGGTTTGAACATCCAAAACATTTTTTTTTGTTGTCCTTCCATAACGACAAATATTTTTAATGGGAGCACGGCATTGCGGACAACTTTTAGGATCACTTGGTTGTGAAGTAATTGTTTTGATCCGGATCCATTTGTTGTTTTTGTCGTTCATTTCGTAACATTCCTTCATTTCCATCAGATGATCGAGGCTGTCTGCTGTGTATACATGACCACAACCTAAGACGACCATTCTCTCGGAAGTCCAATCTACTTCTGCAAAGGTTTCTTGCATAATTAGATCAACAACTAATATTGAATATTGATGATCGAAATTAATAAACAATAATAACTTTTAGTTAGTAACAATAGCCTTGTCTTAAATATAAACCTTGATTTTTGACATTATCATCTGTAGTGCACTCTGCACAATATTTTGATGGAGGACATTTCTCGCCTACAATTCACAATTTTAAAAAATATAATGAAAACTAATTTAAATTTTTTTTATAAATAAAACATGAAATTTGATCTATTGGCTTACCACAAAGGCCAAAACATTGATGCCCACAGTCCAGCAATTTTTCACATCGCAAATTACATGGAAGTCGGTTGCAAGGTACGCCACATGGCAAGTTACAAGTACCCTCATGCTTGCATTGCCACCCACATGCTATAAAAATTCAAATATTAATTATTAATTATTAAATTCGTATTAAGTTATATTTAATTACGAATTATAATTATTATATTACCTTCCGCACAGACTGAACAAGGTTCCGCACAAATTAGTTCGCATTTCGAATGCATGCAAGAAACATTGCAGGAACTTTCACAAGGTTTGCATGACCGACCCTCATGACATCCTTCTTTACATATATGACCTTATATTGACAAAGTGATAGGTTGTAGAAAATAATAATTTAACAAGAATACAGCACAAATAGAAGTAGACATACCACAAAATAAGTTTCTATTGTTGTGTATAAATAACTATGTTAGTTCAGAAATAATAATACATTTAATATATTTGATTACATTAATTAACGTGAATACCTTTCGCATTTTTGTATGCATTCTCCGTGATTCGATCTGACAATCTGTCCCATATTATCGATAAGTGGATTTTGGTTTGCTCTTTTAGATATAACTTGACATTCGAAACATGTAGACATGCAGGGATGTTCGCATGGAAGAAGCTTTTGACATTTTTCTGTACATACGAAATCATAGATTGACACATGACACTAAATAATAATATAATAATCAATATAAAAATCAATAAAATAAAAAAATTTCAACAAACAATTAATATAAAAAACAGCTCATTTATATACCTTCATTAAATGTTCATGTTCACAATTAGGCAATTTCTTTAGTACTTTTTCATTGCAAAGTACTTTATCTATATTTTTATTTTGGAAACACTGTACTCGAATTGAAGATACAGTGTACGTTAACGTTAAATAACTATTAATTTCGAAGCTCAATAAAGCTTTATCACATACCTTAGCATTTTTATATTCGTGCCCGCATGGCAATGTAATGCTTCCAATTGGCCAAAGACAATCACCACAATCTTCCCAACACATTTTATTTCTACAAGGATGTTGACAATCCGGATATAATCTCATACAAGCTTTTTGGCAAGAAACACCAATATGTTGCGGGTCATCTGAATGACACTTATATGGGCCTATAATTATAAATAATTCAATTCAATTAATAAAATATATAATATTTACACAACAAATACGTTAACTTACATGTATGCCCACATTTCAACTGTTGGCAACCTATAATGATATTATTTTAATTTAAAATGCAGCAATTGTATAAAAAAGATGCTGAACAGTATGATAAACCTACAAGGCTCGAAACAACCTCCATCAGGAGAAATTTCTTCGAATTGGCTTGCTTCATATATGTTGTTCTTATATTCTGGGTGTCGAGCACATACAATCGGGAATCCTGGTCCGATCTGACCACGTTTGCGTAAAATTTCCAAAACTTTCTTCCAAAAATCAGAATGCCTTTCCATAAGATCTGCATTGCCCAAAAGAAACATGCCATGTTTTGCACGAGATAAAAGAACATTAGAGCGATTTGTTGACTTCAAAAAGCCAATATTCCCACGGTCACTCTCCTTTCTCGTGTTACGAACAAGTGATATAATCACTATATCTGCTTCTTCTCCTTGAAAGTTGTCAACTGTACGAAGAACAACCTATTTAATTAAAAAAAGAAAATAATTAGGATTCTTATGATTAACAAAGCTGCATATTTAGCAACATAACTCTTAGTAATTACCTGTTGCGACAATTTTTTCTTTTCAGCGACAGTATTTATATTTTCAATAGAAGACACTGACCCGCCATCTGTATTTTTATTTTCAGCATCTATGCTTTCCTCCATATTAGTAATTAATTGATCGTCCCGTTCGTCGATTACCACAACAAATGATTTTGATAACATATCTCTTATTTTAATGAGTTGTCCAAGATATGGTGTCAATACCGCGATTTGACCCGGTTTATTGTATCCATTGCGAACAAAATGCTAAATATAATAAAAAACATCAATATTTGTATAAATAATATTAATTATTTATATATTATTCAACAATTGTTGAGAATATAAATAATCAATTACCTTAACAAGCCCTATTACCATCTTAACCTCATAAGTATTTGAATGTGAGTTCACTGCAAAATCATTTTCACCGGAATCTTCAGGATGACGATGATCCATAAAATAAACATTTCTCTGAGCACCGCGTACGTCTGGATAACTAGTATTTTCGTTATCGACAAGTTCTTTATAAAGAGTGTACCGGATTAAGTCAGAAATTTCTCCTCTCATTCTCCTTTGTGTGCATAATTGCGATTTTTCTAGACGCATTGCCTGATCACCATTAACAAGACGCTCAAATAGACTTTTATCAAGAGCGTAATTGCTTCCAACTTTCGAATCACATGTTAAAGAATATGTAGCGCAATGAGGACGAAGCTAAATAATAATAATAATAAATAATAATAATAATAATAATGATTAATAAGTTTAATTTTTTTTTAATATCAATACATCTAAAAAAAATTTTTATTTATATATGCCTGATTATGATCACCAATAAGGATCATGTGCTGCGTCGCTGGCGTTAGTGAACTCAAAATATGTGCCTCCAGGACTTCGCCTGCTTCTTCGCAAATAATTATTCGTGGTCCTAAATTTTGTAATATCCAATTTAATTTAAGATCTGTTTATGATAATAATTACTTTAAAGTCTTACCTATAGAGCGAATTAAAGTTTGAAATTTTGCTGCTCCGTTTGTCGTCATCCCAATTACATCACAACCGCGAAGAACTTGGCGACGCTTTTCATCGTAAATTTTATCAATGGTATTTTTTTTCTCTTCGTATTGTTTTTTAATGTTGACAAGTTGTTCAATATAATCTGATTGAATGCTCTCCTTCCAAAAATCATGTAATTTTATTCTTTCGACCCTAGACATTTGCCAAACATTAGGATCATCTTTAAGGTCTTCCAAAGGTCGATTACCTTCGGGTTTAACCCAAGAAAGAAGCCAATTTAGCATTAAATTTTCAGAATCGTCAATATCTTTGGTAGCAAATTCTTCCTCGTTATCTTCATTATCGTCCATATTACGTTCAGTTTCAGAATCTTCAATAACTTCAGTAGAAAATTCTTCTTCGTTATTAAGGTATTTAAGCGTTTCAGATGTATTAATATTAGATTCATTATCTTCCATATTGCGTTCAGCTTCAGAATCCTCAATATCTTCAGTAGAAAATTCTTCTTCATTATTAAAGTGCCCAAGAACTTCAAATAAATTAACACTAGCTTCATTAGCTTTCATATTGTTTTTAGCTTCTCGAGTTTGAAAATTCTTAGCCCATTTCTCTGCAAGATCCAAGTCACTTCCACTAACCCATTGATCGAATATTGCCAGCTTTTTCTTCTTATTCTTCTTGTTCTTTTTCTCTATCTGCCATTCATCTTCATTATCGAGTAAAACATTTGGTATATCCGGCCTCTGAAATTTTTGCCAGTGATCTGTGTATTCTGCAAACAAATAGCCCGCAATATTTCCCCAACTTAACCATCTGCGAGAAAAATTATCTAGTATTTCTTCGGCTTCTTCTTGAATTCTTCTAAGTTCTTCATATCCTTCATATAACATATGTTTTTGAACCTTGGAATGAGGGCGATTTTGGCATAGTTCTTCTATAGTGAAATTCTTAATAATTTCAGACTTTGATCTGCTGCCTAATCGTACAATTTTTGTAATGCCAGCCTTTAATAAGTTCTGAAAGTGTTATAAAACCATATTAGCTATTATTCTATCTTAAATAATTCTAAATATGATTATTCATTACCTCAAGAAATTGGTCTAATGCATGATTAGTAAAACAAATTGTCAATATTGGCCCTATTTTTGTAGTTTTCTTATTTGCTAGCAACGCTTTCATTATTTCAATGCCAACGAAAGTTTTGCCAGTTCCAGGAGGTCCTATTATATTAAATTAAACATTATTTTTATTATATAAATACAATAGTATAGTCATATATGTAGAATATGTTGATGTATAGTCTGGAAAACTAACCTTCAATCAAAGCAACTTCTCGACATAAAGAATATACAAGGGATTGCGCTTTATAAATCAAATTTATAAAGATATTAATTAAATAATTCTTAGAAAGCCAAATTACAAATTTCTTTAGATGTACCTTGTGTATTATCAAGACTACTTAATTCTTGAAGATTTCGAATGACAGTTTCATGAGAAGATGTGTCAGCAACGTTTAGTAAAAGTCGTTTATTTTTATCTTTAAGTAGTACTGATAAATCGAACACGAATCCAGGTGCTCGAGTATATGTAGGTGGGTCAACAACCGCAAAAGAGGAACTTTCGGTTATTTGTGGTGCCAAATATTTTTCAAAAGGAAGATTTGATGGTAATGTTGTTTGAAGAACTTTTAAAATATGGAAATACGACTCAAAATACTATTGTAGCATTGTTAAGATAAAACCATGTTTAAAAAAGAACAAAATGTATAATATATTCTATTATTTAAAATTAAAATTTAAGTCCTTACCACTCCTGTAGATTCAACCATAAAGCACCCTGCCGTTTGTTCACTAAAATTTTTTTTCTTAACTTCTTCTAAAGCAATTTGATAAATCTGGCTGTCAATAAAACTGATATCAATTAGCGCTATATGTTGATTTCGCGACAATAACTTTTCATCACGAAGCGATACTGTTCCAAAGAACAAGGAAAATTGAAGGCTACTATTAGGTGAATTATTTCCGGATGGCCAAAGCAGACAGACTAAACTTCCATTCATAAGCTTTCCACTTTTGTTCCAATATTGTAATCGACTTCCTGAATTACGCCGCATTGGAGGTTGCGTAAACCCCATTTGGCAAGAAAAGCCTCGCCTTTTATTGATTTTTACAGCAGAAAAATGAACATTTGCATATACATTTAGGTCGCCACCTTCCATGCCTTTTTTGTCTTCATACTTGTGTCTTCCACCATGCTCTTGTAATTTCTTGATTTTTGCGTGATTTTTGGCTGATTCCGAGATAAATTTAATGAAACTGTTGAAAAAAAAGTTAAAATTGAAATTTATTAAATTTGAAATTTAGTCGAATTTAGTTTATTTTTTAAATAATACATACTTTTCAATGCCAAGGCGTATAGGACACATCATATCTTCTCTGAGAAGACGAAACTGTGAGTCAAGAAGGCGTTCTGCACCTTTCGGTAGATGATGCAAGGTGTCATCCATATTCGTTGTTGGTAAAAATGGTTCCCGATCGCATAATATTTCATTCTTAGTTGGAATAATCGAAATTTTTGATACTTCACTGAAATCATTATCATGACGTGGTCCTTTCTTGGAAAGTTCACCTTTTTAATAATAAAAAAAAATTCAAATTAAACCCGGCTATATAATAAAAAAAGGGATTTGATATTTCCACACCCGTTTTTTTTATTTCCACACTCTCCATGTAGATTACTCTTTTTTAAAACTTTGATAGAAAGTATTTCGACAACTACATAACCAAATTCGATGGTTTTTTTTTTTTTTTTTTGAGTTCTACATTTATGTAGAATCCAAATAAAAAAAAGCTCATTAAATTTGGTTGGATGATTGTTTCGATCAAAGTCGAAAAAAAAAACATATATCGCAGCTAATATTTTGATTGATCGAAGATATCTCGGCAACCACCTAACCAAATTTGATGAGTTTTTTTTTTATTTGAATTCTACGGATCTATAGAATTCAAATAAAAAAATTTGTTGAATTTGGTTGGATAGTTGTCAAGATACCTTCGATAAATGTCATAAACAATCTTGCCGCGACTAATATTTTAATAGACAGTTAAAATCTTCCAAAACTTTGATCGAAGGTATCTTAATATCTATCCAACCAAATTCGATGAGCTTTTTTTTATTCAGATTCTACAGAATTGTAGAATTCAAATAAAAAAAAAAAATTCATTGAATGTAGTTGCCGAAATACATTCTATCGAAGTTTTAAAAAAAGAGTAATTTACATGGGGGTGTGGAAATAAAAAAAATGGGTGTGGAAATATCAGGCCCCCAAAAAAATTCCAAATCAAACCTGGCTATATAAGTATAAGAAATGTCAGTATGTAATACCTGGTGGATCGTAATCAATCATCAAAGCCATCTTTTTAGCCAATTTTTCATAATGTGTAGATGAAACTGTATGAGTTTCTTGAGACAGCAAGTTGCGTTGACGATAATTCAACATTTTCTTCATGGTGTCTATTTCCTTATCAAGGATTGTGAAAAAATATTTCCTAAGCACAACATCAGAGGCAAGTGGTTCATTATATGTGTTTCCAATATCTTGTTGAAGAGTATTTTGCCACAAATTTTTAGCTTGTTCGATTTTCTCTACAATTTTGTACATCGTTTCGTTAATCGACGCTTCCTTTATACGCTTCATAAATACATTGCACAATCTGACTATGACCAAAAAGAATTGGCCCATTCTATAAAAAATTTATATTTTAGTTAGAAAATATTGGTTTATAATTTGCAAAACATTACTTATACTCACGAGGTAGGTATGAATGCAACTGCGTCATCTTCAATCAACTTTGATTGGCTAATTTTTTTGTCAACAATATTATTTCTTTTAACTAGAATCTCTAACTTATCAATAACTCCTTCATACATAAATGAATCCTTTTTTTTTATGTATAATACATATAATAATTAAAGTCAAATTAGAACGAATTTGACTTTCCAATTAATTTAAAAAAATATATATTATTTTTACCAGATTTGAATAGACAGTATAAAATACTGCATGAACATATTTCTCCACAATACATTCTGTAATTCCAGTGCGAGTTAAAAGCGCCATGAATGGCAATATCACACGTTGAAAAGAAGCAATTGATGCGCTAAGTCTAGATTTATAAATGGATTTAAAAAAGATAAAATAATGAACCTCTTTATACGTATAATCTCATATCAAATTAATCATAACACATACCCCGCATCCACTGACATAGGAAACATGACGATTTCCCTTATACGCTTCAAACCTTCAGGCTGACCTAACTCCGTTACAAGCTCTTCAACTTTATCGCCTTCCTGCTTGTCCATTGCTGCAAGGCATGATGTAATAAAGTGCCTCATTTTGTGTTGATGTGTCAAATCTTTTTTCATAAATCTTTTCCATGCATTTTTAAGCTCATCTCCTAATGGAGTAAAAACGATCTTATCAGATCCTCCATAAGACAATTCAGCTGAATTAAAATTATTCGATAATGTTTTGAGCTGGTCTTCTTCAATCTCATGTGGACTAGGTCGAGGTTTGTGTGTCGTCTCCTGAGGCTTTCGCGATCCACCGCTAGTGCAATCACGAGCAAAGTGACCTGGTGATCCACATTTGTAACATTCGTTACTTCGATTATTGGTTTGCTTGTCTTTACTATTTCCTTTTCTTCTTTTATCTCGGTTACTATTTGTTGACATTTTCAAATTAAAAAATTAAAATGTGAACGAAAAATATATGACGCTTTCTTTTTATTATATCAGTGTGTTATTGTTAACTGAAAAGGAAATTGATTCACATTACTGTATTAGGATAAATAGGGTCCCCAAATCAGAATGCACAAAATTTCCGGGTGATGTAACCTGCTTTTTTGCCGGAAATATTCTTTTTAATCAAATATAATAGCCAATGAAATTTGTCTAAGTAACGTAAATTTTCCGACCGATGAAAAGTCGAGCCGGAAATTGTCTTACGTAGACAGAAATCTCCGAAATTTTACAATAGATTTTGTGCTCTGATATCATTATCAGTGTGCATAGCGTTAACTAAAAGGCTATTTAATAGAGTACAGGCGCAGAAATGTGTGTTGCCGTAATTTATCTAAACGATTATACGATTTGTCACATCTAAAACTTTATTATTTTATTTTTTATTTTATTTTTTTTTTTACAATTACACAAATTGTAATCAAAATCAGGGCTAAAACGACACATAGTAAATATCTGCCATTCAATAAGTGTCGTTTTTGATTAATATTATATTAAAATTTTATTACTCGTAAATTTGATGTATCAAAAACGATACTTCAAACAATGGGCAGCGGCGCAGTAAATGGCAGCCGTATACTATGTGTCGTTTTAGCCCTGATCAAGATACGTGGAGCTTCCTAAAACAATGTTATTGCTTTAAAATCAAACGAGTGCAGAATTTTTTTTTAAAAAAAGCAAGCATCCCTATAAAATGCTGCACTTTAAAAAATCTACGGGCCGATGAAAAATCATAGGCCAGGGTCGATTCTAAAAAAGCTCGGACCGGTCGACCGGGCCGACCTTCTTGCGAGTACAATTTTTCGATCAGAATTAGACTTCATATATTTATATATATCAAACGTGTAAAAAGCTATCAGATAGTTTCTTGACAAATTTAGTTTTTATATTATTTTATTTATCCCCCTTTTGATAATGCCACACCCATGTAGATAATTTTGATTTTTTGATTCTTTTTAACTTTGATCGAAGATATCTCGACACCCACCTAACCAAATTCGATTAACATTTTTTCTTTTAATTCTACTGTTTTCTGCAATTAAACCAAAAAAAAAACGTTGATGAATTTGGTCAGGTGGGTACTGAGATATCTTCAAAGTTTGAACCCAATTTTTTACTGCAGCTTATATTTGATAGACATTTAAAATTATACAAAAACTTTGATCGAAGATATCTCGACACCCAACTGACCAAATTAGATGAACTTTATTTTATTCGAATTCTACAGCTTTTTACAATTAAAAGAAAAAAAAATTTGATCGAATTTGATTAGGTGGGTGCCGAGATATCTTCGACAAAGTTTATAAAAATTGGTGATCTACATGGGTGTGGCGTCAAAACTTATCTTCAATGATCGCCAATACTCGCGATTTAATTTATTGAAGATCTGTGCGCAGTTACAGTATGCAACAAAAAAATTACGCCGATGTGGCATTCCCTTTATTTATTTTACTCTTTTTTTGCCTTTGAGAAATTCTAACACATTAGTTTTATGCTGATTAATTGTTTATGCACCCGAACATATCCGAATTCCTTATCACATTTTACGTTCATTATTGCCAATCTATCGTTTAAATAATTTTACATTCAATTTCTTAGCCCGAAATATGCTTTAGAAGAATCGATTTTAACACATCTTTTATCTACCAGCCCGGCTCACAAAAGTGCAATCTGAGGATCGACCTGGCCGTTGGACTGGGACCGTAATTCAATTCTGGCTTAAAAGTGAGCTTTTCGCCAAATCGAATTTAGAACATTATAAACAAATCAAGACTTGTCACATTGATTTAAACCCTTAAGTCGAGTCCAACATAAATAAGTAATGTTAGCCATTATATTCACATAGAATCCCCATGATGGTTCAAGTTCAAGTCCCATCGATTGTATCATAATGACAGCAAAGTTAGAATCCGTGCTTGGTTTTAAATCACGTGAAGACGATCATCGGATCATTACTGTATTAAATCAACAACGACGCTTGTAGATTAATTACTATGCGAGTAACCAAAAATGATATAAAATTACGTAATTTGTCATAATCGAAAATTAATTACGTACGATTCTTTTATATGGGAGGAAAATCACCCTTCGGGATTTTCCGATCGGGCTAATTCGGAAAAGCTTAGACCAGAATGCCATAAACTATAAACTATTGAATAAATAAAGCAAAGGCGATTTGCATATGAACAATAACTAGCATTCTGGTCTAAACTTTTCCGAATTAGCCAGATCGGAAAATCCCGAAGGGTGATTTTCCTAACAAAGATCCCATATATATTAATAATCGGAGAATATCATAATGATCGTATCCGAATTCCAAATTTGTAAAAATAGGTGAATGATTGTTCACCGACTCTATGAAAGCTTTGCTGACCTATTACTTAGAGCTAAATGAATTAGAAACTTATATATATGATTATCATGATAAAAGTTACGATAATTCGATGTAAACTAACTTAACCTTAAATACATATCATGCTTGCTTTACTAGAATAGCGAATTCTGTAACAAAAAGGATATTTTAAAGCAACTCTATAGAAGTTACAAAAATTACAATACGAAATTAACACTACATTTTTGATTATGAGTGAGTTTTGTAACAGAATTTCTTGCAGCAACTCGTAAGAGGAATTACAATAATTTCAATATAACTCGACCTTAAACTATGAACTATTGTCACTGGAATAGCAAGTAAGTTTTACTGTAGCTTATGATAGGAGTTGGAGTTATGATAATTCTGATACAACACATAATGCGATTATCCGAAGCAAATTCTATAATAGAATTTTTTAAAGTAATGAACGATTTTCGAAAAATTCTCGTGAAAAAGGCACGGCAGAAAGCTAGCATGTTTTAATTATTAAAGAAAATTCAGATTAATTTTCGAATAAAAGTGATCTCTTTTCCTAAATATAGTAATATTTTATTTATAACCGAAGACAATTTTAATATTGAACTTTTATAAAACGCGATAGAAAATCCATAAAAAAATTTTATAAGCAATTATAGAAAGCCTACAATATTCCGATATACGTACCAACATGAACTTTACAATTCTATAGTAGGATACAAATTCTAGTTCAAATAATTCTAGTTCAGATACTGAATAAAAAAAAATTAACACAAGATAGAAAAAAGAGTATTCGTAGTTACGAACAAACTTGAAAAGAATACAAGTGCTTAAAAAATGAATGACTGTTAAAAATCAGCATAACTATCGGATAATGTTAAATTAGTTCTACTTTTAAAATATTTCTACATTTTAAGGCAAATAGCCTTATTATATTCTCATTTGTGCAATGTAACAATTTAAACGAACGCATCTTTCATTACTTAAATATACATTTCTTTATCCCGTTAAACGTCAATATTATCGGTACTAATATTTGCAATCTGGATAATGAGATTGATTTTCTACGTGCTACTATAAATTATATCTATAAAGCAGTTTCATATAAAACGAAAAAAAAGCGTTTACTATTTATTCTAAGCATTGCTAAGTATCTTCAGAATTTTTTAATGATAATATAAATCATCACCTCTTTGGCTTAGAAACATAAATTAGTCGAATAAATAAATAATATAGTATGAGAAAATTTGATAATTCAGCCGCTCTTAAATGAGGCTTTACTTTTAATATTAAGGATGACTTAATATAAGGAACGATTATTTAACATTGAAACTGGCCCACAACTACACCTTCGCACCAACACACACTAAGGTGTTATGAGAGAGGCGCGAAGACGATTTGGGCGAATATGTTTCTTTTAGAGGTACGATTATTTTATTATCATTTGTTGTTGCTTTTATACATTTTTCAAACTACTAACTAATTATGCTATTTTAGGCTTCCTGTTTCACCGCTACTTTCCACTATCAAACGTTCTCAAATTCTAACAGATGGTTTTACTTTAATTTATCCATGTTAAAACTTTATATTTCCTTTTTCTACAACTTCTGCGAACGCTAAACTCTCCAATTCGTCATCCCAATCCAACATTCTGAAACCTAGGCTTTTCAATTTTGGGACCATTATCAATTTGGGCATCTGCTTGTTGGGGCGACTGTGCATGTTTTATATTGATTTTTTTAAAAAAATTTTTAAGCAGGAAAAATTTTTTATTATCCTTTTAATCTAATTTATTTTTTAAATAAACATGTTTTAATACAAAAAAATTTTATCAAAATTAATACATTTAAAAAAAATTTTGTACTATTGCATAACAACATTTAAAAATACAGTAAATTAATATTAAATAAAAAAGGATTGAACTTGGAGTTTGTAGTAAATTCATATATTTTTATTATGATTGTTACTATTATTTAACACTACATTACATATCCCTGCTTGTTAATCGGGCAAAAAAAATACGTACATCAATATTGATACTATGTTGAGTATACATTCTCGAAAGTTCGCAAATGAATAATACAGATTCAAATTTTATAATTTTAATTTATCAACTTTAACTCTGCCTGAATCATCAACTTTTTGGTCTGCATCAATAGTTTTATTGCTGTCTACAATGGTTATCAAAAGTTCCCTATAATTAGCATATCATTTTAGCATTATACGTCGTAGGTTATGGGTATTGATATAACAAACCACAAAGAGATAAGCATACCTTGACAACCTCAATAGTTTTACCAATAGCCGCACTTACAGTGTCTTTAACTGTAGTAGGTGAAACTGAAGTAGGTGATTGTGTTTTTTCAGCGGATTCATCTACGATGAAGATTATTAAAAAAATCTAATAAAAAAAGAAATTAGAAATTGTCTATTTAATAAATACCAAGTGGAACTGGATTTGCACCAACGCCATCAAGTGCAGTTGAACCTTTTTGAGAAACGTGGGCAGCATTATCTTCACCTTTATTAATTTTTTGGTTTTTAATGAGACATTTTTTAATTAAAAAAAAAATATCTTGAAAAAATATGGGTTGACTCTTTAATAAATACCAAGTGGATTTGCACCAACACCATCAAGCGCAGTTGAACTTGTTCTAGTAACGTGAGCAACATTATCCTCAGCGGACATTTTTTTAAAAGGTTTGTTTTAATATTAATTTATATTTTAAGTTGTAATTTTCGTAAGAGCAAAGTGACCGTTTATATAGACTAACGAGTGATGAAATTTATTTACGTTATTATTACCGTGCTCTGAACGTTCTGAATGACTACCATAAAAGGTTATGCACTAGACCCAGGTCACTTTCATCTCACCAAAAAAATTAATTAGTAAAAAAAGAAAATACTTAAAAAATGCGAGGATGGATTTGTTATATGGGGATCTTGTATATGACCTTTTACGGTAGTTGATTTTACAAATAAAATTTTTTAAAAAGGAAAGCTTTTCATATGAATATTTTTAAGATGACGACAAATAATTAAGAGAAGTCGATTATCTGTTTCTCTACGTAATTATTTCATATTAATATTACGTCATAAATCTTTAACGAAATTATAATCGTTGATTTTTAAACAGGAGGGAACGTTGTTGTTACACGACTGATTTTACACACGGTGTGAAGCACATAAAAAAATTATTTTACAATACTTGATCGGACTTGATCAGTCAACTAGTACATGTTACGATTATAATCCAACATCATTTTTTAATAATAAAAAATGGTGTTGGATTATAATCATAACATGTACTAGTTGACTGATCAAGTCCGATCAAGTATTGTAAAATAATTTTTTTATGTGCTTCACACCGTGTGTAAAATCAGCCGTGTAACAACAACGTTCCCTCCTGTTTGATTTTTATATTCGAAACACTTATCGCTAATGAAAACTCAAAGATAACAATTTTACTTTCTAACTTTTATGTCAAAAATAATAATTTATTTTTAATACTTAAACGCTTCATTATTTTCGGCGTTGGTTTTGTTCAAAGTTAAAGCCATAAAAACTGTAAATATTTTTGCTATAAACAACATATATTCGTAAGGCATTTCGTGCTGTCGAAAGAGATACATTCGTTGGTTGGATAATCGCCTTTTTTTTTGCTACGATTTTGCTGAAGACATGGAGTAAATCAGTTTAAATACGGTTTAAATTTACATGCTGAATTTCAATTTGATTCATGTTGCAAACGGCTAAGCCGAACCGATGAATGGTGTTACGGTCGAGTGGGGTAATTAATCCGGTTTAGCTTCGATCGTGAACAAAAATTGTAGGGAGCCCTAATTCCTCACCCAGTTCTGATTGGATACATGATATACTATCTCCAATTGGATAAAGTAAATCACGCTACCTTTAGCATATCGAGATCGAGAAAGCATCTCGAATATTTAATTTATTCGAATATTTTTTTTATTTTGAGAATTTAGAGATTCGTGCAAACTTTCGGAAGTTTCAAAATATTCAAATATTTAAGTCACCAATTTTTTTTATTTTCTTGAGAATTAGAGACTCAAAAAATTTCTTTATTTTTTTGAGAATTCAAAATTTTTCTTACTAGCTTTCAAAATTTCGAGATATAATTGATTCTACAAAAATTTACTACAACTATAATGAGAATTATCACATAATTCCTACAACGTTATTTGTCAAATGCAACTTTTTGCTTCGCTTCGAATATAAACATTTTTTGTTAGCAAAAATAATTTAAATATGAAAAAATAAAAAATTATTTTTAATACAGAAAAATAAAAATAAAATAATTTAAATACGTAAAAAATAACATTTAATTTAAAACAAAAAAAATTAATTTAAATACGAAAAGAATTAGTTAAATATATAAAAAAAATTAAAATTAAATGCGAAAAAAAATTAAATTAAATTAAATATGAAAAAAAATTAAATACGGAAAAATATTAATTGGTAGATCGCAGTTAAAGGGTACAAAATGATCGACATTTTATAATAAACAAAATCGGAAATCTATATGTT